>WBMW01006239.1:46366-249870 GCA_013396635.1 Penelope pileata | reverse complement strand
AAAAAAAAAAAAAAAAAAAAAAAACACACACTGCTTTAATGGGAAATTGTGACAATTCATAGCATTGCATAAAGCTATTCTTCCAAAGAGCTCAATGTACTTCACGATCTAAACCATAAATAGGCTTAATTATTGGGGGTACAAAAAGTTAAAAGTTACCATGGTTACAAGGTACCAGTGGAACCAGTAAAGGACATAACAGTGCTGTGTTTGTGTCATACTGCCTGTTTGACCAATACATGCTAAAGATACTTTCCACTGACAAGTTCAAGCTATTTGTATGTCACAGAATGCTGATGTTACAAAGGCTAGATTTTTGACCTTGGAAACAATTTCAATTCCTGTAAATATGAGTAAGCTGAGCAGACACTTATTAATAGATTTCAGGATAGAAGATTTACACAGATGGTAAAGCAGATGACTAAGAGCATGGCATGAACAATAATGCACAGAGACTATCTGTCAAATGGATGTAGTAAGCATAAAAGCAATAAATGTTTAGAGAATACAGAAATTATTGACTCATGCATTGTGTTTTGTTTCTATTCACTTCAACTTGTAGCATAAATTTGACTAACTTTCAGCAGGAACGTGCTTAACACTTCTCACACCTTATATCCTCTGTTCACATGAAAAGTTCAGCTCCTGGTGTCGTTGGCACAAATAATACATTAGTTGAGATAAGAGCTATAATTAATTCTTCCACAACTGTTTTTGCTCCATGAGACATATCTGATAGCTTTAAGTGGGGCTGTCAGGAGCATCTGAAAGAGCAGCTCTAAAAATGGGTTTCTGAATGAGTTGCAGAATTTAATATTTCACCTGTGGGATTTTCCCTCTTACAAATTTTCATGCAATTTCTATCAGTGAAAATCCTAGTGACTGTTTGCAGTATTTGCTGTAAGCAGAGGCCCTGAAATAAAAGCCTGATATTCTGAAGTTAATGCATTTCACAACAGTATTGTGCTTGTTTTGCATTGTCATAAATGTAGAAAACCTCTCAGCCAGTACTGCCCTACCTGCACTGCTGATCTTCTGAATAAATATTTTGTCCTGCATAGCTTGTGTCACTGTGACACTGTGTGGTCACTTCCTCCAGCACAAAATGAGCACCAAGCTAGCTATTTGTTCCTCTTTATAAGTTAAAGTTTAAAAATGTCTTAGAAGTAAGACTAGGAAGCTGAAAAACACAAACAAAAAATATCTTTGACTGTGTCAAAAATGTATTTCATAATATTTAGAAATTGGCTTAAAATCTTGAAGTAGAAGTTGTGACATCTTAAACAGAGGTAACTACAAGGTGACTCCACAAGGTGAGTTTTATGAGCCTAGGACCTCAAGTCTGTTAAGTAATTTACAATATTGCATGTTTCTAATCTAAGAATAATAATGCTAAGATGCTTCTACAGAATACTTAATACCTCAAATACAAGAAAATATGTCTAAATCAGACTGTTTGCATGAATAGCAGGAATTGAAAGGGGAACACCAAGGTGTCAGAGAAACAAAGATGGCAATCTCCATTCAATTATACAGTATACATTCATGTGGTTATTTGTAGATGCAAGTTTGCTGATTGTATTTGTAAATATTATTCAGAGAACATTGCCTTCAGTACTTGTGAAACAAGACCTAATCAACATTTGAATAAGTTAAACCTGGCCTTTCAACCCTGATCATCACAATACCAGATCTCACTTCATTATTGCTATTAGGGAGAGAATAGTGCTCTGATGAAACTTAGAAAGTTCAGAGACACTACTGACCCACTGTTACATGATTAAATCTGTTTGCTTTTGCAAATAACTTTCACCTGGCCCCCGTACAAATGTAGATGCTGGTGCCAAGCATCTTCTAGGCCAGGAGAGGGAGCCCGTGGATTAGAAACAGAGCTTCTTCTGTCCTTTAAACTGAGAAATGGGACTATCCCTTTGCAGCCCCCGTTGCAAGTCAAAGGAATATTCTATCACAAAATGTTATGAATATTGTAAAATTAGCCGCATCCTTTCAATATATATTCATAATTTTCTATTACTTTAGATGAGGTATACATAGCTAAGGCACTGTACAGCTGAATATTAAAACCTGCTAACAAAATCTGAAACTTCTAGTGAATGGTAGAATATCAGACCAATTTAATGTAAAACTTCAAGCTACAGAAATGAATTATTCTGATTTTCAAAGTAACAATAGGCCCAGCAACAGAGGGCTTGATGGGAGATCACATTCGTGACAAATCTTGTGTGACTCATAGTTCTTTTGTCACCAGTTTTCCAACCCATTTCTTTAATAATATTCCAGCACATCTGCTGTTACAGTGTTTAAGAGCCAGCTACAAAAGAGTGCTGTGCAATGCAGTACTCAAACTGCCTACAACATTTATGCCTTCTGTCAAGGGTAGCAGTCAGTTTAGAAACAACCAGGTTTTTCTATCATCCAAATGCCTACCATTTCTAGGTACGGGCAGCTGGTAGTTCAGGCAATGATCCAGATGCTGTATTTCCATGCTTTGTACAAACTATAGAGATCATCCTTTTTCTATACACATTTTAACATGCACAGTGCAGAAATTCACAATATTGACTATCAATCAACAAAAAAGGAGGAGAAGGCAGCAGGGAAACAATGGTATTTTTAATGAGATGAAACAGTTGCTGCCCACAGGTATGTCACCATAAAGTGATTTGTAAGCAGCACTTTGCACAAGTGATGCTTCTAAGCAGCAATCAATCCCATTTTGATGAGGTGGGATTAGGCAACTTAAAGCAATGACTTTTGACACCTGCTACAAACAAAGAAAAGTGGAGTTCACATCACACCACAGTGGAGAAGGAATTGCTTTTGTTTGAGGCTTGCAAAAGAGAATTAAGGGACCAACATGGAGGAGGAAAGCAGAGCCCAACAATCTTCTGTTTTTCCTCCAAAACACTGTTCCTTAGCTGTTAAGACCTCAACAGTACCTCAACACTGCAGGAAGGCACCTAAATGATTATACTAGAGATCTACCTGTAGCAAAGCATTGGTTAACCAGCCAGTGCCTAACCTTGCAGCTGCTGCGGAACCAGAAGATGCAGAAGACCAAGCAGGCTGGGACTGCCGCTCAGTGCTAGAGCCCCGTTATTTTATGACTGACCTCCCAGCACCGACCATCCTTTTACTGGCAATCACTTCACATCCCAAGCATGCCAACAAGAGTTGAGTCTCTTCCACATTTTAATACTTTTTCTTTCAAATTCACACAGGTTCCAAAACCAAAAAAAATAACCACTGATGTCACATCATTCAAGTTCCAGTTTAAGACTGGAAAGAACCTTTTATTTATCACTGGGAGTTGTTTGGAAAAAATAAGATGAACTTTTATACTTTTTCTACTGATAATTTGCATATCAGCAAGATAAACTTTCAACTTGCCTTCTTTGATATCCTATTTTTAATTGAATTACTTACAGAAAAATTACCTACAATTCTCAAACTTGGAATGGATTTAGTGTTTGCCACAGGCCAAGAGGGTTATAGCTTCTGTAATGAAAAGTCCAGATCCTCCTGGGGTTTTGCTGTTCCACAATACATACAATTATAGCATGAAAAAGCACTCTGAACTCATTTCTTCCCTAACAAACAAGATAAAATGAGCTTAATTTGTCATTTGAAATTTGATGTTCAAAATCAAGATTAGATTCTGATCTAATTTGCATGGTGAGAAATCTATTTATATGAAAATAACAGATTTACAGTGCATGAGGGTACTGAGGACCAAATACCCCCACTGCCAGTTGATGTTGTTATAGTTCGGCAGCAGCAATACATGGAAAGTTATGAAAACAGAATCTGCTGTTCAAATCTCCTTATGCAAGCATAATATAGACAGATTGCCCAGGAAACGCAACACAAAAGCATTAAGGTCTACTGCATCACCAAAACTTTTTGATAAAAGAAAAAAACTTGCTTGCTTTTTACATCAGATTTTACAAGACTCATCATTCACCTAATTAACGTGCTCAATTCTGTCCAAGGGAATCATTATTTTATGGTGAGCATTACATCAATCTATCAACACAATTAGTTGTGTTGTCCTGCATTCTGCTTCAAAAGCATTCCCTGCTACTGCCATGTAATAAGGTCATTCTGGGTAACTATTTGTCCAGACAAGCCATCTGACTCATCTTTTGAGATGAGCAGTAGTGCACATCTTTCCCACCAGCTATTTCCCTAGAGCTGACACAATAAGCAAAGAATGAGCATTTCCATTTGTACTACAACTTCTGAATATATGAAGCTGTATATTCTTGAAATAGTGCTTTAACTCTTTGTTAAATATGAAAATACAACGAAAAGACAATGGTCTGGATTTCAACAAGACAAAGAATGTGCAGCCCGTGGTATTATTCAGGGTTTTCTAGCAACAGAGAAGAATGAAAAACAAGATCAGCAAGCAAATGAAATGCCTTTCCTTATAAAAAAAAAAATGGAAATTAGGCTAACAATTTGCTGATTTTTCAAGTCTTTTCATATTAGGTCAACTCAGTGAATAAACAAAGTTTAGTAAAAAATAAAAAAATAAAAAAATGTCAGAACAGTGAGTCATAATTTTTCTTTAATAAAAAGATTTTTTTGTTGTTGGAAAAGACCCTGCAATTTAAACTAAAGTTCCTAGCTGTTTGTTAAAACATTATCTTAATTTTATTTTACTTTGTTTTTCCTTCCAAAGGTCATGAAGATTTCTGTTCCAGTCTTCCTATTTGTTGAGTAAAAAACTGCATTTAGTATAAGCCCATGGCTGTCAGATACCATGGGAGACTGGATATGCCTGAGGAACTGAAATTATTAAGAGTGTAAGAGAATACATATTGCAGAACCATTTCCAAATCATCAATCTCTTTCTTTTTAGAGAGTTTGGAGGCCTCAGATGTTCTGTTTTTCAACAAAAAGCTGCTATATTCACCAAAACCATACATTTCTAGTGAAACTTTCAACTTAGTCAAAAACCCAGGTGTTATTTTCATTTTAATTGGACAAGGGTGAGTTAGTGGTTTAGATCTGGCACTTGAGAAGCAGGGCAAGTTCCAGTGCTTCTCTACTGAAGTTCCACCACCTACAGAGCTACTTCAGAATGTGGCATTTCCCATCTGGAAAGAGAGAAACTTATGTGATCTCTCTTTCCTGGTTATAAGCCCTTTGCCCAGGTGATCCAACCCGTGCTGCATTCCCCTCCCAAGGGTTCTCTATTAGGTGGGCCTTAACCACACCCTCCACCATCAGCAAAACATTGCAGTACCAGCTGGTAATGTCAGTGAGCACAAAGCATAATAGTGAGGACTGAAGGAGGAACTTTGTCCTTCAGCTTAGCATTTTGTCTAACAGGTTAAGAGAAATTCAGCAACTATTTGTGTATTATGCATGCTGACTCAGTCTGCTGACTGACAACCGCAGCTATGCTTCATTCAACTCTCTGCTGGGCATAGTGGATGACAGCTGAGTGTCAAGTTTAATATCCAAAAGATAGATACAGAAATAGTCTCAGTACCAGCCTTTTCTTCACATTGGGAGCTTAGTTGTTCAGTTTCCTTAAGGGACAATATATATCTCCAGTTTGTGTAATGCACTTACACATTTGTTAAAGAATAAATATATTTTAACTCAGAGAAGCCACTGAATATTCCAGGAATCCAGCTGGAACAATAAAGTAACCCATTTTTTTCTCTACAAAAGAAGTCTATCTACTAGGATGACAACAATATATATTTATTTGGATTCACACACACACACACAAAGAACCTTCCTCTCAAGGACCATTGTCCCTGAGACTTAAAATATTGAAGCCTTTCTTCATTAAACGAATGGCAAAAATTACATACAGTCTAAAATCTGGGATTTCATATCAGTTCAAATTTAAAACAACTGAATTCAGACTGTGTGACAAAGGTACAGTCTCTCTGCATATAGAAAACTCTTCTTCAGAGCCTGAAAACTGTATTTTGGTACCAATGATTTTTCATAGTTACAAATCCTGCTGCATTTTTTCAGTCATCATCAATTCCCATACAAGTAAGAAAGAAAATACCAGACAAACAAATTAAACATACAGAAAATGAGGCAATGTAGCTAGTATGATTCCTCTTCAATATGAGTGTTAAAAACAAAATCCCGTAATTCTCTGCTGACAAAACCAAACTTTCAAATTCTTATTTTCCTGTATAAAACAGGTTGCATTTTTTGCTCTTATGTCCCTTTAAAGCTACCAAAATCATAAAAAATTTTCAAGCAATGATATCTCGTAAAAGGAAAAAGAAACTCAACAGCCACTATTTAACATGCAATGTTGTAGAGTATATTTAATGCGATCTGCACTAATTCGGGACATTAAATCAAAATTCAGAATGTAAGAGAAAAAAACAGAAAACAAGCTGATTGGAGTATTTATTTCGCAAGTTATTTTGTGAATGAGAAAAGCACTGTCTTAACAAAACAAGCAAAATAAACCCTAAGTACCAAAATTCTTTCGAGAGATCTAAGAAGTACGTGCTAAGCAGTGGCAACAGCAGCAAATAAAGAGAGAAGGCAGAACTCACCAAACTAATAAGCTTGTTTTCCTGTACAATAAAGTTATGCTGTTTTATGAAAAATGAAATTTACTGAGGCTTATTCTCTGAGGTGGAAAAAGAACCAGTGAGAACAGAACCATGAGCACCTATGGTAAAAGGCTGACTCCTTCAGGCACTAAGTGGAATATCATTATTCCATTATAAGGCAGAAATAAAAACAGCTGGTTTGAGCATAAGGAGTGATTTATGATGAAGCTGGCTTCACAAACATTTAGGTAATGTGCCAGTATGGATGAAGGAAGAAAAACATGAAATTAATATCAACATTCCCAGAAAATCTTAGCAAAACACATTAATTAAAAAAATATCAAGTTCAACTAATGTTTGTGCTTTTAGCTCCATCATGGACCAAGAATGAGGTATTCAACAGTAAAGGACCCAACTGTTCTTGACAAGCTTTTCCCCACAGAGGCAAAATACAACAAAGTCTTGCCAGGAAACCTATTTAATATGTGATTTTTCCAACCTTTGTGTATTGAAATGATATTTGAGTAGTTGCATGCTTTGAAAATTTAAATTTACCCCAACTGTTTCCACTCTCCTTGCAGCACAAACAAACTCAGAGCTCTCCTCATCCCTGCTGTAACCAAAGGTACCTTTCTGAGGGATGCTGCCAAAGGTACCTCTGCAACTCTGCCAACAGAAGGGACAAGAAGGGGGCTGCAGACTTCCCAGCCCTGCTCCTCTATCCCTACAGATCCAGGCTGCACCCACTGCCCTGCACCAGGAGCAGGACAGGCATGGAGGCAGAGCAAACACTCTGCAGATGGATGGGATAGAATGAAATGAAATCCCCACCCACAGAAAAATGCACTGCCAAGGTTTGGTCTGTCATTGCCCTTAACTGCTTGGCCAGGGGAGAGTTTGGTTTATTCCGGAAAGGACCTGCTAAATAAATATTCCACTTTGAACCACAGAAATAGCTCTGTCAATGAGATGACTTTTAGAAAATAATTTTGTCCCTAATCCAATCTGAATTGGAGAGAGATCAAAGCCAGAATCATTTCCTCTAAATTTCACAATGAGACAAAAAAGCCAGTGTGAAATAGCTTGTGTTGGGCTACAGCATCCTCTTCCTAAAGCTAATCAGCACATCTCATCACAACACCGTTTTAGAAACTTTCTGCTTTCATTAAGGTTCACGTGGTGGAAGAAACTGTTTTTTGACGCAGTGATTCTTAATAAAGCATTCCTGTGAATGAGACAAACAGTAAAAACATTAAGAAAACAAGATCTGAAAAACTTCTTGAGAAAACAAAGGGGTCTCTACTGCAGAGAGAATCTGAAATTAGCAACAAGAGGTGGGAAAAAGGAGAACTCCTGACAGAGACCGCGCTTTCCCTAAACCCAGTGAAAACATGCAACAATTTAATTTGAAACTGCAGCACATGAAAAGGAGACACCGTTTAGCTCCAAGGTGAAAAAAGGACTCCTTTGTGAGGGCTCCCCCAGGTCCAAATGGGTTGAAGCAGCAGAGCTGGGGTCCTGTTGCTCCAGCTTTCTCAGCCACTAGGGCTGAGAAGACTCCCTCAGCCAGCAAAGAATCGAATCATCAGAACAAAAAATCCTTGGGATTTAAACCATAGTGTCTGTTTTGGAGTTGCAGAAGCTATAAAGCACTTACTAAGATAAGACTGAGTCTTAACAGCAAGAGAATTTGAAAGCTTTTGTACACCTTCAAGCTGTGGATTGGGAAAGGACTGGGAAGAAAACTCATGCATAAGACTACAGCTGACCTCAACATATTTCTCTTCCCTTCTTACATGGAGAGAAATTCGCTCTTCTAGCAATGCCACCTGTGAGTAATCCAACAACAGAGATGGAAAGCCTTCACTAACACTAACACCTTGGTGTTAATACATGCAAAGAAGCACCTACTTCTGATTTCTGTGCTGATAGGCCTCTTTCTTTCCATTTGGGAATAGAATTGTTTCCTTCACAACAAAGGTGAAGGACCCCCTAGCTCACGAGCCATGCTTGTTTACATATCCTCCAAAATCTGCCCTGATTTACTGTGTGCAGAAAGATATTTACTCTACAGGCCAGATTTGCTATCCTGTTTGTGTTGTAAGGCCTCTGAAATTGCCCACCCAAAGAAAATGCTTTCCTAAGAATGTTCTTTAAAGATTTATTTCAAGGGTTTTTTTACTGAATTTTTTTTTAAACCACAAAAGAAAAAAAATCCAGAAGCCTGTGGGAGGCTGTTAAGAAATGTTCTTCCACACACCCTGCTGTGCTGCCTCAGCAGCTGGTTCATTTGAATTCCAGGTATACACTATATTGGGTTTTCTGTTGTTGTTGTTGGGCTTTTTTGAAACACTGGCTTATCAGAGAAGCAATGGTAGCTTTGGATCACAGCCTCTCTTTGAAGACCACAAAGCTGGCTCAGTTCACACACACACAAATTCCTAGGAAGCGTCACAGTGCCCAGTCTCACTGGCATGAGCAAAGATACATCATTTCATTAGGATACCTGGAGTGCTTAAAGCCAGAGAGCTTATTTAAATAAATAACAGAACAAACCAATGCAAATTCCCATGAATCATCATAAAATTAGAAAAGAAAACATTAAAAATAAAATGGCATGTCTTCAATATACTATTGTTTAACTGAAATTTACTGCACCAGGACCTAACCTGATGGTTTAGTTTTCATAGAAACTGATCTACAGTTTCCCAGAGCAAAATCCGACTCTGAGCAGTGAAGCACTGTGCTTCTTGGATACTGGAAACCCTTCCTCTCTGGCTTGGTGCCCAGTCACAGCACATCAGAGGAACAAGTGCGTCTCATTGTGACACTACATCGGGACCTGTCATTCCTCATGCACAAGAAACAACATACGCACGGCACAACGGAAGCTCATTACATGACAGAAGTTCATCTGCAGTGCAAAGGAAAGCTGTTGTACTAAGTGAGATAGAATATTGTAGCTGGGCTAGCAACTGCTGAGCTCACAGTCTGGAAAAAAATGGCAATATAGAGAAAATTCTTTTTCTCACCTAAAAAACCTGGGAAGATAACCCATAGCAAGACCTATATATTAAGGCTGATGCTTGGCATCACAGAACAACATGATGTTAGAAATAGATCAGACCACCCAGAAGTTTGCCAAGACCTTATTTTGCCAACTAAGGTCTTGATCTTGCAATAATCCCAATTCTGAATAGATCCACGCAGCCGCATGGAGCCAAGTGAAGCAGTGGGTATTCTGTCAAGCTTTTTTTAAGCAGCCATTTGTTCAATCTGCAGTAAATGAAGGCAGCCAGTCATGCTGCCATTTGAAGAATGTGCGGGTCCAGGTGTTACAATATTTCTGAAACAGTGAGTGCATTAATAATGAGCTCCTGGGTATACGTGGTAGATGTAAGTGCACTTTTCCTGGCTAAATATCCTGCTGATTTTCAGCACTGAATCATATCAGAATTCTCAATTCCAATCACTTTTAAAAATGTCTAACCCTATCACTTAAAAACCACCTCAAGTGATTCAGTTTCGAGTGTGTCTCCTACAACAAACTGCAGCATGATGCTTGATATATTCAGAACCCATTGTAAACAGCAATATTTTGCTGCTAAAAAAGCCAGAGTTTTATAATTCTGATTATCCTTCTGATTCATAGGAACAGAAGAGGAAAGAAGAACAAAAAATGGAAATCTCTAAGTAGGATAGAAAATTGTAAAAAGGTTGAAAATGCCAACCTATCTTGAAGGACATACACTGGCCAGAAAAGTAGCCAGGGTATTTTAAGTGGGGCTGGGGGCAGAATACCACTATTCTTTAGCACTGTATGGCTCAAAGCCATGTGTAAGCCATGCATTGCTGCCTGCTGCTTCAGGAGAAGCCCCATGTGTGTTCCTCCCCAGGAACAGAAAGTTGGAATTGGTGAGGTCAAAAGCAACCTATTTCTCAGGCTGGCAGACTTCCCCAGTCTGGCCAACAAGTTCTGATTGAGTTTTGGGCCATCAAGAGAGAGAACTCACAGTAACGGAAAACACCTTGTGGATGAAATTAAGGTGATTTTAGCCAATTATAATTCTGTTTGACATTAAGTAGCAATGTATCTGTTGTTATATCACACTGTCATTTCATTTTATAAAAAAACACTATGCTATGTGACTTTGAAATAACAATTTGATTGTACTTGTTTGATGAGGAATTTAAGCATGGGGAGGGTAAAGATAGGACATGGTTTTTGAAAGAATGCCAAACTTTCAGACTCAAATTTCCTGAAAATTCAGAACTGTGAGATTTAGCAATTTATTGATTATTTAGCAGCTGTAGCTTTAATAATCAGTTGTCAGGTGGCCTAGGACGTCTCATTTTGCTTATTTAAATGAAGGTGGAAGCAGGTGTTGCTCAACTGGAAGAGGCAGCTGCACTCCTAGCTTCAGCGAACCCATTTGTTTTCTTTTTCTTTCCCTCATTCACTCAGTAACTTTGCCCATGAATTCTGAGCTCTCAAAAACATGGAGCAAGAGGGATTTAGGTGTAGTCATCTACTGTCTCCACTTGAATGTGCCTTGAGCCACATGCAAGCCAGCCACAATGGCAGCCTTTGCTCTTTGCAGACTCTCTGTTCGGCAAAAGGGAGCCGCCTTTGTGGAGCTGTTGAAAATCAGCCTTCCCCTCTGCTCACTGGGAAAGGAGGTTGTGAAAGGGAGCTGTGAGGCCTGGGGGGATTTGTAGAATATGCTGCCTACAGCTCCAAAAGGAATTCGGGGGGTTGCACTGAAACAGCTGATGACAAAGTGTGAATGAATGAAAACAAATCCCTAAAAGATCAGAGCTGCTTAACATCTGCATACCGCACTCCACTCTTTTTCAGAAAAGAAAGGGGGCGGGGAAGGGGAACGGATAAATAAAGAAATATATAAATAAAAAGCATGTTCAAATCTAGAAAAGAAAACCAGCAAAGCCACATGACAAAGCACTTGTGAACCACTAATAGTACATAACGATGGAGAGGAAGAGAACAAGCTTACAGTTGCTTATCCACCACACCCAATATATTAAGGTCCATACAAATGTCCGCCCTGAAATAATGACGGCAGGAAAGACTGAAAAATGATTGAGGCCAGGTACAAGAACATTAAAATGACTGCATTCATTTAACATGAGCAATGCTACTATAATAAATACATAATCTTCTGGATGGGACAACACAACAAATATGTGTTCTATGATGAAAATGAGATACAATTAATTCATTTTTGAATAAGGCTCCTCTTCCTTTTATAAAATTACCTGTTTATCCCTGTGTTTCCTCCTGAATCTTGAACAGAAATAATCTACTAGAAAACAGAATTAACTAACATTGTATAATATCAGTGAAATTTAAAACACATCTGTTTTTAAAAGTGATTCCAAGTTTCTCCTAGAACTGTTTGACACTGACACTTGACTCCTTTCAGCCACACAGCGAATGTACTGGCTGAGTGCAAGAGATGATGAACAGTACCTTTCTTCGCAGTAAACATAACCGTTTCATAAACAAGAACAGAAAGCATCATTGTGAATATGTCTGAGAAAGGATGAACATGGCTCCATATTACCAGCTGAACATACTTAAACTTGTCTAAAGCAAGCCTGCTGATTTATACTCCTGACAATGGCAACTCTCAGGAAAAGCAGTTGACACTAAAAATGCTTTCAAAACAAAATCTGACTCAGTGACCTCTCAGATATCATAGAACTATACACAGATCCTCTGCAAAGGAGGCCCACAAGATGGAAAGGTTAAGGAGCTAAGAAGCTGTGGACTAAAGTTCCCCAGCCAAGTGTAACAGAAGACAACATAATTAGAAATGATACTAGCAAAGTTAATGAATACAACTACAGAATTTAGATATAGCTTCAGCTACTACCTTTTTATTGTTATTATTTTTTATTTATATTTCTCATTAATTTTCTAATGCTGTCGGCTAAGTATGGGCAAAGCTATTCTTGTGCTGGCATATTCATATCTACAACAGGGCTTCTGCCAGCCCTCATTCTCATTATGTCCTCACAATATATATTATTAGTTCTCTCTGATGTACTCAGAAACAGACCTCAACTGCCAGAAATACTGCTGTGCAGTTATATATACATGCACTCTAAAGACAAACAGCAAGAATTGGGCATTTTCCTTTCTATAACTGACAGAGAATCCAGTTTTGCTATTGCCTATGAGTTATTTTAAATGGAGAACTCAGAAGACTGAGGAAGGAAGAACCAAAGCAACAAGAACAAAACAAAATGCTGTGTAATCTGGAGCTGTTTGTTTCACACTCAAACACCTGAAAATACCTGCTGCATTAAAAGCCTAGTCAGGTAATTCTCTTACTCTCAATTCCTATATGAAACTTATTGTTTTGAACATTTTATGAAATAGAATATATTTCTTTTTTTTGCAGAATTTTTTCTTTCTTTTTCCCACTTATTAATACTGATTTTGTCGAGTACCTCCCAGGCAGTTTCAAACTAATATAGCTTATTTTCCATTGGTTACTTTTCTCTTATAATAAAAAGACAACAACAACAACAGAAAGAGACAAAAAGAACATAAAAATCAGGAGATACGTTCTTCCCATTTTCTGGTCTCTGTGCAGCAAATCGTATAAGTAATGGCAACACAAACAGCGGACACACAGGAATTACTTGACAGCATTTTAATACACATATTTAAAACTCAGGTGAGATTATGTAAAATTTTTTGTGTAGGTCAAATTAAATGCCTAGGTTATTTAACCATAGCCATTTAATGAATCAGGAAAGTAGCTGATCAAGACTAGGCAGATTAATGTTAGCTCTTGAAAATCTGAAACCTCTTTAAATCATTAAGCTTATCTGAAGATTCACGTTTAGTTTACATAAAGATGTTGAGGATCAGCAGCTTGTATAAATGTCAATGATAGTTGAATATAATCTTATGGCACATGCTCAGCATCTTGATAAATTAAGATATGCTCCAGGACACTGATTCAGGAAACACTTAAATGGATATTGAAGTCCATCTTTTTTCAAATTTGCCATACTGCAAACTACACTCCTAGCACTTGCATACCTCTTACTAACTAGGTTGAAAAGGGATGCTTCCCTGAAATAAAATCTGTGCAATGATAAAAAAGATATATATTTCGACCAGTCCTTAGGAGGGCAGGAAAAATGAGCAATTAGTCTTGTAGTCTTTTAGGGAACATGTGCAGACAGGTAAGACACATCAATCTTACATTCTCATAACCTGTCTCTAAAAACATCATCTCACATTGTCTCTCAATGGTTTTCAGACATTTTCACCATTAAGGATGTTTGACCTTGAACGACAGATTATTAGCAACAATCTTGGCAATTAAGATGCTCTCCAGAAAACCTGCTTTGGCATGCAATATACAGTTAGATATAAGTAAATAAGGGAAGGAAAAAGAGAAGATTCTGGTGTATTAAGCATTGCTCCTTTATTTATGAAATGGAAAGAGAAAGCAGTAAGACTGCTTGATATCTAATACTTTATCTTTCCTAGGAGACACAGCCAGTGTATCAGAGCAGGTTTTTGAATGGGTCTGTGCTTTTATGTAGCACAACATTGTCTTATGGAATAAGTTTTTGGATAACAGACCAACTTCATGGCTCAGAACAGGATTCAACTCAATTTGTGATACAAACAAATTGCTTGCACTTTTGTTCAGTGTCACCTGCATCCAAAAATACTTGAAATTACAGCTCTGTACATATGTGGACACAAACTGCACAGAGGGAGATTTTATGTGGGATTTTATGCACAATTTGTTTCTGTGGTATATGGGGCCGACAAGGAATGGTGCCTGCAATGACACACATGTAAGTAAGAGAGCTGCACTGATTTACACCCACTGAGTCTCAGCACATTTTTTTCAAAGTATTGCCTGTAACCACCCTCTCGAAGGCCAGAGGCGAGCCTGGAAAAGAAACAATGCTTCTTTATAATTATAGCCCATTTGTCATTCAGCAACTGAAATATGGCAGATACTGAAGAAACATTCCAATTCCAACGAAAACCACAAAGCCATTGTGTTTCACTGAACCATGTCTTAATTTGTTTTCTTTTTCTGATAGCCAATTACTCTTCACGTTTTGCACTACCAAGCTGATAACAAGCCAAACTCTTGGGGTTTGGCTCAGAGTTAGCAGGCTGGATGAGAACAATTTCCCACGAACAAAAGACGACACCTATGTCAGAAGGAAGCCACCAAAACCAGTATGGTGCATCAGGTTGTGTGGCTGGCTGGCACAGCATTCAGTCACCCCTTGAAAGGAGGACAGGACTGTACATTCATGCATTTTCTCCCTCCTGCTGCCAGCTGGTAGCTACCCCAGTAAGTGTCCATCATATACTTCTGGGTGTTTTTATGACTTTAAACATGGATGAATGGGAGGTTACTTGTCCCCTCTTCTGATGGAATTATTAACAGAGTGCAAGATTTAACTTTGATTTTTTTTTTTAATCCTCCTGTCCTGACACAAATATGCCATATCCTTCAATTACATTTCCTACATTTTTACAAAACTGCTGTCATTAAATCTTGAGTTTATTTGCCCAATACAATGTAGTTTTATTGATATAAGGAAAAGAACAGCACTGATTATGGCTAAAATTTCTTAAGAAATCCACAACTCTCCACAACACATGAATAGCTATAGGATTTATTTTATTGTTTAAAGATCACTTTATTAATTCATTTATTAATTCATTTATTAATTTTATTTTCACTTTAGAGTTGGCAGAAGGCATACCCAAAGAGGAGCCGTGTAAAAGTGGTATCAGTGTAAAACCTGCAGGCAACTACCCTAAAATACTGAGTAAGTGCCAATGACTTCAAAGAGAAGACTTACAGCTAGAGAAATCTTTTATTTATTTATTTAATTTCAGTGATGCTGAAAAGCAGTGAAATATTTGGTGTATTGCTATAATTACATGAAGCAGATATAAATTCATTAGCAGGAAACAATACATTGCTCTCCTCTTGTTCTACATACACTTTGTTATTGAAAGGAACTCAGCAGTCAAGTTCCTACAATTTCAAAAAAAACCTTGTTTTCATCATGAAATAATTGACGGGAGATTGGAGAGAGATAGGAAGAAAATAGAACTCCCCTCCAACCCCACCAAGCAAGAACTATCAACTATCCTTTTCACAAAGATGAAGAAATTTTCTTGAGTCCAATCCATCATCTGTAACACTCATGACACCAAAGATACCATGCCTACACAAAATGAAATTTCAGACTCGGTCCAGCTTCATAAGTGCATCTATTCCATCTGATATGAATGAGCTATATTCAGGGCCAAAGTACATAACATGTGACAGATGTTTATTCAATGTGTATTGAATAATGAAACAGGAATAAAAGACCAATAAAAGTAACTAAATGTCTCATTACTCAGGTAAACCTAAGAAAAAAAGAAAAAGAGTAGTTGGAAGAACTCCTCCCTTGGGCATTGCTAGCTTCCCCAAAGATGTTATTAACATAACATACCACACAGTGTGGTTCCCTTGGGTCTGTCATAAGCTTAAATGAAAAGTGAGGCTTGTTAAAACATATTTCTGTCTTTAGAGGATGTACCTGACATGAAACAACCCTTCCAGTTCAGAATTATAGGGAGAAACTTTACAGCTTCACAAATGCCTGTTATCATTTGAATCTTAGAGGAAACACTATCTATGATCCTGCTTTACATGAGACTTCAGGCATGTGACTATAAATACATATTGAGGAGTATATAGTTAGTCTATTAAATCTTCAACACAAGAAACAATATTTTTCTATTTTAACATGAAAATTCCATTTTTTTCATAGTTATTGGAAATCGCAAACCCTTGTGAGCCCTTACTGTGCAGCTCTATGAACAAAGTGGTTTTGGCATCACCCTTTGGAATACCAGGCTGCTGGGCTCAACAGAAATACATTGTTCTCTTTAAATTACATTTACTACTGTGCATTATGACACCCAACAGAGCAATAGCATCCAGAACCAGAGACAGGGCCTTGCTTTTTGCATTGTGCGTGTCAGGAAGGAGAGCCTCTGGCTGCGAGCTCCCTGCTGTGCAGTGTCACTACAGCAGGAGACCCCCGCACAGGGCACCCACTCAACAGCCCTGTCTGCAGACTGAATGCTCATTCACAGATGAAACATCACTTAAGTGCCATTGCCCTGCCCGTATAGAGATCTGCAAAGTATCAGGAGAACTGCTTGTGCATTACTCTCACAGTCCAATGTAATTTTTAGTGCAGTTGGCACCAAGACAAGTTCAGCCAACACACAGATTATTCCCTTATCAGGAGGGCTTCAGAGCCCGAGAGGGAAATTCACTTTGATCTGCAGTAGCTCACCGAAACCTCACAAAAATTGGAAGAGACAGAAACACCTTCCCACATAAAAAGATCTCTCTAGAAAAAAAAATAAAGCTAGCACAAGAAATTCAACACTGATCTGGTCTGAATCTGTGAAGAACATCAAGTATAAAAGCATAGAAGCATATCCTTACATCAAAACCAGGGTTGCACCCAGGCTGGCGCTTCCAGCGTGGCTAAGGGTAAGGCCTACACAGCGCACCACAGGCTTTCTTTCCACTGGAAGCAGCTCTAGCGCTCAGAACTAATTCCTGCTGTTCATCAACAGATCCAAGGAGCTGTCATCTCCTCTGAGGACAAGGTTAACTTGCAGGCATTTGGCTCAGCTTTTACTTCCAGACATAATTAAAACCATATTTACAATGGCAGGTTCTCCTTGATACAGAAAACCTCTATGTTTGCATCTACAGAAATGCATACTAATAAATGATAAAAAAGGAAGAAACTGTTGATAAAGAACTTAGCTGCTTTGTGTGTCCAAAGAAGGGTAATGAAGCTGATGAAGGGTCTGGAGCACAAGTCTTATGAGGAGAGGCTGAGGGAACTGGGATTGTTCAATCTTGAGAACAACAGGCTCAGGGAAGATTTTATCACCCTCTACTACTCCCTGAAAGTAGGTTGTGGTGCGGTGGGGGTAGGCCTCTTCTTCCAGGTAATTAGTGATAGGATGAGAGATAATGGCCTCAAGCTGCACCAGGGGAGGCTCAGGCTGAATATTAGGAAAAATTTCTTCTCAGAAGAAGTGGTAGTTCATTGGAACAGGCTGCCTATGGAGGTGGTGGAGTCACCGTCCCTCGAGGTGTTCAAGAAATGCATAGATGTGGCACTGAGGGATGTGGTTTAGTGGGCATGATTGTGATGGGTTGATGGTTAGACTAGATGATCTTAGAGATCTTTTCCAACCTTAATATTCTATCTTTCTATACTTTATAACAGAATCCAAATAATATTTCTGAGTTTTGTATAGTTTCATTCAGATCCAATAAATTGCCTCACACATTTTCCCTGTTCCCAGGACAGAATGGATTCACTCTTCACATGATCATCTGTCTTATGTGCATATTACAAGACTAAAGAGCAGTGCTGAGATTATTATATCAGATTGTTGGTCCAGCAGATCTAGCACCTTACATCAAAAGCTCAAGCTGCTTATCTCCGAAAATGGCAGAACAGTTTTCTGGATCTTCTGTTATGCTGTGATACACATACGGAATGAAAATGACACATCACTAATCTCATTCTACAAGGCACAAGACTTGTTAGCTCTCATAGATCGTAATTACAGATTTCTCTCTCATTGTATGGGATGCAGTTCTATCCAGGAAGTAATACGAGTCCCATTAAGTAGGAAAAAAGCGTGAGTAAAGATGAAACAGTATACTGATTAAGCCAAATTGCTCTGCATTAAGACATTTTATTCACTGTTAAGTCTCTTTGAAAAAGCAACCTACTCATATGCGTGATTTCCCTTTTATTTGGTAAATACTTAAAAAAAATATATCCACACTTTTAAATATATGTGGGAAAAAATAATAATATTATTAGATCCAAACCATAACAGTAACAACTTGCAGCCTGCTCATTTCTAGGGTCAGCACCCCTATTGCTGCTCCATTTCAGAGAACAGATTCTAGTTTATAAACCCATGTTATTTTATTGAGGTCTACTACAGTAATGGAACCTGAGAATGTTTATTAAGAACAACTATTGGAACATAAACATAAAATCAGTTTATGTTCCTGTTTATAAAAATCCACGAATGTTTAAAACAATAAAAGTCATGAAATACACTTAGATAAGTTCTTTAAGATAACTGAAAGATCAATCTCTTTTCCTAATCTGTTATACACATTCACTTAATTAAGCCATTATTGAACATAAACAAATATCAATCATAACCAGCAAGAAATGTGCTGTGCTGTGTTGGATCTTCTCTTGCTATGTAGATATGCAAAGAATGCCTGTGGTGGAGGTATGTCAAAGCATTTAGAGAACCTCTCTTTGACTTGTACTTGATAATCACTAAAGCAGTGTACATACAATATATTTTAATTTCATTTATGTAGTAATGGAGACTAATACAATTGTGAAAGAAACAGCCCTTAAGAATTTTAAACTGTAACTCACATTAAATTCTGCTTAGTTTTCCTAACATATTGTAACTTTGCCTGGTACAAAGTAACAGATTCCCTAAAAGTTTTGATCTGCAACCTGGACTCTTAAGGGCTATGGAAGTGTGGCTACAACTGGTAACAGTGGCAACAGATAGGACACAGATTAATGCACCTTTTGTTGAAAATTGCATGTTTTTGAAGTGGGATAAAGAACAAAAGGATCAGAGTGAATGTAGGTTGCACCATGTGCTGTGTTCAAAGAATCTCCTTTGTTAGGCAAAAAACATCAGTGATGGATGTTGAAATAGTGAACTACAGGAAGACTTGGGAAAAATCTTGTAGTGATTGATCTGGCTCCTTCTGGGTTTGTGAGTGTTCACTGTGAGGAAGTTAATTGTATTAGTTATCTTGCGTAACAACCTGATTAATTTTGTACTTCAGAGCTATTAACTACCATACTGTACATGATTCACTGGAGAATGGGTGAATTTAATCCTTCTGTTCAAATAAAAAAAGAAAAAAAAAAAAAGAATAATCCTTTGTTTTACAGCGTTGAAATACATAAATTCTTAATGATGCTTAGAGTACATTAGGAAGGCATTCACTGAAACTATTTAGCTAAGGGTAACTAGGCACTTCCTAGTGCCTAGTTTCTAATGAAAGCCTAATTAATTGGGATTTTAAAATTAACTCTGATTTACAACAGACTGTAAAACTATCCAGTCCAAAGTTTTATCTTTTTCTTCTAAGGTTTATAAAAGATCAAATTGTACAAACAAGATAATAAATTATATCTTGCTATTTCAACGCTGTCCTTAGTTTTTGCAGTTGCAGTCTGAAAACAGAATTAAAAAATTGGGAGGCTCCAAAACTCATCCTGGGGTGTATTTGTTTTGGTATTTTGACACAAAAATAATTGTAGGTAATAGGGGAAAGAAGGGAAAGGAAAATGAGAACAATAAAAAGGTTCACAAAAGGTATACAGATTTTTATGACATACTAAGTACAAAAAGACCATGTCAAAAGGAACACTGATTTCTGCTGTTACAAGTCTACTTAACTTCCATAGCAGACACACTCACTAAAATTTTACCAGACTATATGAGATGAAGCACAAAAGAGGAATTTTTGTTTCTAAAGTTCTTTGTTCAACAAAAGGAGGAAACTTCATCCCAGCAAATGAGAAGCATAATCATTTTTAAAAAGATCTCTAAAAGTGGCCCAGTAGTTGCTAGCTTGCAATACGCACGCTGGCAAACCAAAAAAGCAGTTGGACACATCACAGAAACCCCACAGAACTGCTTCTCATTGGGTGTACTGCAGCACAGCTATTTTTCCTTAGCAGAGAATTTTCACAGCATCAGCCAAGCAAGCAGAGTAACAAAATATTTTACACAAAATGAGACATTCTATTCAGCCAAACAATGTCTTGTTTTATAGATTTGTTCTTTAAAGCTGTTGATAATTTCACTGTTGTCCCAGAAAAAGAGAGATAACACAGGTAGGTCTGAGTAAAATGAAGAACCTAAGTTCTATAAAAGCAATATGAAAGTCTGTCTTTTCTTCTCCTCATGTGTCATAGAAGAATCCCCAATAAATCCTCTGCATTAGAAATAAACCTCGCTTATGACAGATTAATCTTTAAAAGAAAGGGTGTGTTCATGCTTTCCTCTTAAATCTGTGGTCAGAATCAAAACATTGGTTGACAAGTTGAGGGAAGAAGCTGCTCTTACAATACTTTCCCAACTGGCCAATCCACCCATACACTCTAAGAAAGGCCCAACGTACCTGATAAGCAACTTTCTGTCTGTATGAGTGCTTCCCAAGGAGCACACTCATGCTTCCAAATTGATTGCAGAAGTAGTAGCCAAGAGCTCCTGTTGAACTTGATTGAAATCATGATTTCTGATTGCTCATTCTGTTTTATTTTCCTTCTTGCTTTCTCCTATGTCTATCTCACAAAAGAATACTTCCCATTGACATTCCAATGTTAGCATAACATTAATATCACACCAATCAAAGTTGTAGTTTTTGATCACTTGCAAAGTGAGCATGAAAAACTGGCTTAATTTCCATTGGCTTACAACTGGAAAACCTTTTTCCCCCACAATTATACAAGAACCTTTCTGCGGATTATTTGAAAAATATTTATCGAAAAAAATAATATTGTACACGATCTGAACTTACTACAAAATCCTCAATAATATGCAAAGTAAACTAAGTTTCTGGTCCTCAGCTCAATCAGCAACTTAATTCCTGACACAATGTCTTGTGTATGTTACTTCAGCAATAAAGAACTCACCAGAAATATCCTTTCAAGTTGATCTTGAATGTCTTTCATTCCTGGAAAAGCAGCGACCCCTTGAATCATTTCTACGAAGATACACCCCACTCCCCTACAGAGGAAAAAAAAGAAAGCATGCGATATTAGAAGATTTATTTTAGATTAAAAATCTATCAACAATGACTTATCTCCACCAACAATGTTCAAATAATGTATTTTATTATGGTTATATTTTAAATCAGTGCCAGGCTGAAGGACAAGCATGTGCACTTACGGAAAAACAATGTACACAAACTTTTTGGATGTTTGAAAGCTAAGTGTAGAGATAGGAGGAAAATTGATGGTATCTGCTGACACCACTAAAGGCAGAGTAGCAGCTTTCTATCTATATGAGTCCTTCCCAAGGAGCACATTCATGCTCCCAAATAGATTCTGGGGATGTGGGAGTGGCATTGAGAGAGCACCCTTGAGAGAAGCTGAGCAGGGATGGGATTGTGGCACAGAGGTGCACTGGAAAGATACAGAGTGGAGGCAAATCAGGAAAAAATGAGTCAAATGGGCACATGGCTGCTAGCACCCACTGAACTATGCTACTGTCCAAATGCAGATGACCCCTGGGAGCTGCCTGCAGCCACAGGCGCCCTCCTCTCTCCGCCATGACAGCTGCGTCGCCCCATGATCCCAAGTAAGGTACTTCATGCTGGTCCCCCCAATCCACTCACTTAAGCCACTGGCAGAACTACTAGGAAATCAGGGGAAAAAAATATGCAGCCAGAAGAATGGACTCTTAAGACTCGAAGAAAGTTTCAGCAGGACTTTAACGCAAATTTCAGATAATCTGTAGAATTCTTGCATCTGAGAAGCACAAGAAATTAAAAATTTGCATGTGTTCCTTTTCTGGATGAAAAGATCTTGACAGTTGCTTGTTCCATCAGCAAAAATTATCATAAGAGAGAATGGCTGCAACAAGATGCAGAGTTAAATTAAATATTTTAACTTCCTGAATTACAATTTCCCATACATATACAATACAACTTGCACATGCAAACACCGACGTATGTTATATAACCATATCTGTGTAGTAACCACACAAAAAGTCTTCACCCAGTGCAAATGTCAATGCAGTAACCCAAAACATATATCAGAATGAACCAATAATTCCCAAAGGTAACTACAGTACCAACATTTCCCTTAAAGGGTAAGGTCTGTGCTTTAAGTCAAAAAATTCGAGCAATAATCTCTAATTTAACTCTGCTTTTAGAAATAAATTATTATAACTAGGATTATCAGCAGCTAACCCATGTTCTACTCTTTTCTCAAGGCTCTGACTACTTCTGAACACAAAGAAATACTATGTTCCAAGACAATGAGAGTTGATAGTCAAATTTCTCAGAGAAGAAAATTAAACATGCATCACAATTTTCTAATTCTACGGCATAAAGCATAGATACAGTGAGCAAAGTTTCCCCCTAGTTATTGAAAAAGTGGAAGAAAACTTTCGAAGGTGCAGTTCAGATCCAATTTTGGAATAATTCAGGTGTTTATAAAAGAGAGAGGTTAAAATTTATGTTCCATATGCTGCTGCTAGTTGCTGAATGAACGGAATTGATTAAACTGCCACTCATCATTCACTCTGGTTTGTGCTTCATTAGGCACAGATAGGCACAATATATCTTAGTCAAATACTTACAAATAGTATCAGGATCACTGGCAAGGAAAAATTAGAGATTTCTATCAGGAGCTATTTATTCAAGATAGGAAATAAAACAATCAAATTTGAACTAAAGAAAAGAGGAATAGAGCTCTGTACTTGCCACCAGAAAACAGGCATTTCATTAAAGCAGTTTATCATTTTAGGGTATGCACTGATATCTACAGAGAAACTACAGCCAGCTCCACAGTAAAAGCAATATGATAATTTTTTCAGACTGTTTTATTTTTTTTCAAAAAATCTATTTTTCAAAATTTTCCACTTCTAGCAGGTCTGGTAAAAGTATGAGCCAAAACTCGAGAAAGAACTGCAAATACTACCACTGAAGAAAAATTTCCTGCTTGGAAATAAGAATCCTATTATGTGGTTTGAGTTCTTGTGTAACCTAGGACTCTATTTAGTCATAAGCTGAAATGAGGAGTTAGATAATACAAAAATTGAAAGGTTATTAAAATCACCGAGGAGAGAAACATAAAAAAGCTTCCAGCTTTGGGCTGGAGGACTGCTGTTCACTTTGGCCCACTTGAAAATTATGCTTGGTTTCAGAGCTTATGGCACACACTCAGCACAGTTAAGAATGAGACCACAGAAAGAAAAGATTAAATAATACTAAAGAGAGAGAGAAGAGGGGAAAAATAAGTATGGCATTGAACAGATATGAAATATCTAGAAAGCCAAAATATCACATAAAAACTTTAAATGGCTGGAATGGTATTTCAGATGCCTTAGCGTGCTTAGTGAGTTTTGTATTAGGCTCACAGCAAGTAGAAACTAAATATATGGCAGGATCCCTGAATCACAAAGCTTAAATGCACACACCTTGAACGTGAACAGACACAAAGCCTTCACAAAGTCTTTAAATGTAGACTTGTTTTTGTAAACCTCACAAACCATTAAACAGAATAGAAAGATTTCTGAGCAAAGTAAAAATTATTTATAGGCCAGAAGAACTGGTTTGTAAGGAAAGAAATAAAAGAACTATGTCACTCTTGGCCAAAAGAAAACACAAAGGACAGGGAGAACATGATGCAAAATGAAGGACAGTGAAGAATCTGTTGGGATCTTAATGGTTCCCAGAACTGTAGGTAGATCAAAGATAATCAAAAATGGGAAAAAGCATTTAGGAAATGAAAACTTTAGGATGTATTTGAGAAATACACATGATGATAGTGCTGTATCCCAGCCTCCCAAAGGACCGGGAGCTCTATGGTTACAGTCATGTGAAACTAGGTAAGCTGCAACACTTAAGAATATCCTTCAGGGACCAGACTTGAATTAACAGTGGGGTGGATAGGATGACCTCACAGATCACTCCCATCTCTTGTTTCTATGATGCAAAGATTACATCTTGAAATGTGAAATACAGCCAATTAACTTGGCTGTAATGTACATGCACCTCCAAGGGAATGTTATTTATGTATCATCTGTGCACACAGCGTATTTTGCCATTTCCAGGCAGCATTTCAACAATCATTTTTGTAACAAAAACATATGTCAGTACGTTTGAATCAAGTTTTCTTACTTTCTTTTAGGACTTGTGACTTTGAATGTAGAAGCCAAATGCTGCTAATTCCGAGACTTTTTTTCAGAGATCTTCCCCATGGAACAACCTAGGATAACCTTGCAAAGTAAACCTGACAGCCATTTAATGTTGAAATGTGTGGCTTACCCTCTGATGACAAAAAGCATGACTAAACCTATTGATGTATTGATGAGACCATATGTGGCCATACTATCTAATATTGCTCTTCTATTGTCCTGCTTAATTTGCTGGGACGCGGGCTGTCACAACACAGCCTTATATGGGCTAAGAGTTAATAGCACAGCTAAACGAGAAACTCTTGCATCTGAATTGACATAGTAAGTGAGCCTGTAAAAACGAAGTGGGGTGCCTCAGGAAACTGTTTTTGTTGTGGGTTTTTTTTGTTTGTTTGTTTGTTTCTCCTCTCTGCACAACATTTATAACTCAAGATTTTTTTCTCTTAAATTTAACTTGCTTACTGAAAGTTTGGTTTTATATTTTTGGTTTATGAATTTGCATTCCTTTCTCTGTGTAACAATGATCCTTATTGCAGCAAGAATCTATAGCCTATCTGTATTTGGGTATTACAATAAAATCATACAAAAGCTCTGGTGAGGTGCAATCTGGAAAATATTGTTAGAGTTGTTTCTTTCAGCTAATATTCTGTTTCTTTCCTGGTGGATTTGTAAGAGAGAGACTACAAGGACACTTTGGAATAAGGAGTTGTTTCCAAACTCCGTTTTATTTTATACTTAAATGGAGATTATATGAAGCCTGAGTGGGTACTTGAGGAACCCTTACTATATTTGTTAAAAACTGTTGAACTTTTTGCTCTGGACAGATCTGCAATA
Source organism: Penelope pileata (assembly GCA_013396635.1). Taxonomy (NCBI): domain Eukaryota; kingdom Metazoa; phylum Chordata; class Aves; order Galliformes; family Cracidae; genus Penelope; species Penelope pileata. The sequence goes on along the minus strand of WBMW01006239.1, from coordinate 224,415 downwards.
CTTCCTAACAGGCTCCCTGTTAGGGAGGTGATGACATTCAGCATGTTCTTCATAGCAAAGATGTATACTGGCTCTTCACATAAGATTTTTATCTGATCATGATGCCTGTTTTCAGTGTGAAGAATTTGGCTTCAAAGAGGAAAGACATTTTACGAAAATCAAGTAACTGCTTCCAGCAACTCTCCTCATAAGTTTTCTGAAACTCAGTGTAACAGCAGAATTTTCATGCAAACTTTCCCAAAATACAGGTACTTTGTACTGTTAAAAAAAAAAAAAAGAAAGAAAGAAACCTGCTTCTTTTTATGAATTCTACGTGAAGAGACAATAACAGAACATATTCCATAAAATCTACTTATTATTTACATGTTGGAAAGGCACAGAGGCTTTTATCTTGCCAGATTTGTTCAGGGACTAGTCAGGTTGGTTGTGTGATCCTGCATGTGAGCAGAACTATGGAAACAAACTTTCTGGGAAAGGAGCAAGGGACCTCTGTCTCTTTAATTGACCAAATCCTGATTTTGTTTCACAATGGCACACAGCCAGAATAGAAGGGAATCACATCATCACCACATGGCAGAGGTGGACAGAGCCCTCTGGGTCCAACAAGACCAAGCTCTGCTCAAGCAGGTACACCCAGAGCCCAGGCGCACATCCAGGCACCTTCTGAAGATCTCTGAGGAGGAGACCCCACAGTTCCTGGGCAGCCTGTGCCAGTGCTCTGGCACCCGCACAGCACAGCAGTGCTGCCTGGTGTTCAGGGGGAACCTCCTGTGATCCAGTCTGTGCCCATGGCCTCCCATGAATATCATGGGTGCTTAACTTGGTTGGAATTCATCTTGCATGACTGACATCTTTGACACAAGAAAAGTAGCATACCACGGGAAATACATCTTGATCAAAGAATAGGGGCACAAGGCAAATGGAATACAATTCTCACATGAGAAGTAATGAGTGAAGCAAAATTTCCCTTACATGATGACAAGGAACGTTAAAAATTCTGTAGAAATCAGATAAGATGAATGAAGTATAAATTACTTGGAAGTATGATAGCTCAAAGTATTTCTTGAACCAACTGTAGTTAAAAAGAATAGCATTCTTGTTCTTATATGTCACTGAACTACCTAGATATAAAAGCTCCAGAAAGTGTTTGCGACTCAATCATCTGTAGCAACTTTCAGTTTCTATACTAAGAAATACATTCATGAAGGATTAGATTGTACATAATTACTTTTTGCAAGAATCCTTCAATTAGTTTTATTTGTTCCACACACAAAAAAAACCAATAAGGAAGAAATCAAGAAATCACTTTCAAATTTAAACAACATCCTGCAATAAGATTAATGATCCAAATACTTTTTTGAAGTACTTTCCTGACACAAACACACTAAATACTTTTAGCAGTGTAAAACTGACAGTAAATCTCATGTTTCAAATGGATACAAGTTGTTTTTTAGATAGGAACTGAAATTCCCTTCCAATAACTAGAGACGAAGATGGTTTCCTCACACTCTATGAATTAGACTTCATGACAATTTTCCAGTCAAAAGCTATTTCAGCTGATAAAACTTTTGAACAGCTCACTGACAATGAGGAGTTTAATTAACAATACCTTGACAGTTGTTGCAATACCCTCACCTTAATATCCTAAACCTCAAGATTAGCATTTCTTTGGAGTGGAAGTTACAATCATAATGAACATCAAGGGCAGAAGACCTAATTTACCCTGTACTGTTTTCTCTCTTGGGCCCCAAGCAGTATTTCATCGGTGTGTACTGAGACTCCTATTCTCAGATTTCTTTCACTGCAAACTGTTTACAGCAGATATGGGATAAAGATGCCTTTGTAACGTCTCCTGTGTAAAAATATAATTTGGTGCACCTGTGTCCAAGACAAGATCCATTTTTCTATAATAAATATCTTAATTACTGTCATAGGTCTTTACTGGTCAAATATTCATGAAAGCACGCATGGAATTACAGTGAATACTCAAACCTACCTCAGAGCAGGCTATTTGTGAGAAGTGCCCTATGCCTTAAAAATATCATTAATTTTTCTAACAGAATAGAAAATCTACATGTGAATAGTTTTCCCCAGATTATAATCAGAATCGAGATCATGTCCATCAATCCAGATATTACAAAGTTAAAAAACAGTGACTTAATAAGCAATTTCATAACATTTGACTTGCCCCATTATAAGCAATTTCTTTCACAGTTCTAAACACAGTTGATGTTAGTTAATAAAAGTGAATTTAAAAAATCACTGCTAGGTTACCTGAACTGTGACTAAGAGTTTATTTTTTAAAAGCAAAACAGGATATGCAAAATTTGTCAGCTGTTATGAAAAATAGTTTTAGCCAGCTGCACTTCAAAATAAAACATCCCTAGTGACTCCCTGAACTAAGAAACCCAGATGTAGCAGCACATGCATTACCAGAACCAAAAATGATTCAATAAACTGTTTAAATGACTTCATTTGCAAAGACTGTATTCTTTCTGTAAGGAACAAATAGAAGAGGTTCATTCAGGGATTTTTCCCTATGTTTTTGTATTGCTTATATATGGTTTTTAATAATTCATAAATCCTTTATAAGTGGAAGCTTATTTTCCTTGCACTGACTTTCAAATGACTGTAAAATTCAAGGATTAGGAAAAGTTACACCAGAGGCAATGCAGAGCCATTTTCATAAGCTACTGGTAAGTCCTCATCAAGAGGAAAAAGAAAGAAAAAAGCAAAAAGCAAGCATATCAAAGGTTATCACAACTCTTTGATGCAGTCTTAGGTAGCATAACACATTCACACAATGTCACTGTATCAAATGCTGTCAGCAGTAAATCACAAAGCCCACTGCATTCATTGATTTCCATCGCTAGCCTGACACCACTAATGCATGTATGTCTTCATTAATATTATTTTATTGCCAGTGGCTATTTAAAAAGAAAGCAGGAGAATGTAATACTGTATGTGGATCATTAGCTTTTAGTTACACTCCTAATGCCCTGCACCAGTAAATGAAGTGTAAAAATAGCCTGTAGCCTTTGCCACCTGCTTCCCAGCCACTGTCCAGTGGTTAATATTTGGATTCCTTTTTCATGCAGCTGGTCTGCTTGTCAATGGGAGCCCCACTTTTCCTTCCTTGCAAGCCACCATGACATGTCATTTATCATGGCTGGAGTAAAGGCCCCGTGTCGGTCTTTTTTTTCTAAATGGAAGACACAGCTGTGCTTTGTGCCTTAGCGTTATTTAAATATTTAGTGAAGGGGCTGCCTAGTTTTGTCATAATGTGGTTTATCAATAAGGACACAAGAGAGCAAGCAGTATCTGCCATAAGGACATAATGTCAGTAATTGCATAAAAATGCTAATGCTACAAACACACTTTTGATAACAAATTACCAAATTATTTTTGTAGCTGATGGAAGATAGGTTTTTCCATGTCTCTCCCTTCCTCCTACTCTGGGAAATCACCAAGTGGTTTTAATGTAATTACGGCCCAGCTCTGTGCAGCCATTGCATGAATCAAGAGCCATGGCTGCCTGGGCTCCAGCAGAGCTCGCTGCTGGATGTGCCACATCCACAGCAGTGACCCGAGCATGGACCAACACCTCTCGCCATCACATGGTGAGAGCTGAAGCAGGCAACCCAGCAAACACAGAAGTAAAAACCTAAAGCTCTTCTGTCACATGCAATATAAATTTGCTCTAACCTGACTTCAGATGTGGCAGTAGCTCAGCCTTCACACAAACTCCTACTATGTGAAGGAAACTGTATTAGCAGGGCTTTCTTCTAAGCTTTCCATAGTTGGCCAGTTTGTGAGGGGCAGCAGAAATTTGGCCATTGCTACATCTCCAGTGCAAAATCAGAAATACTTTGTTTTGCTTTTGAACCAAAGCTCACTGCCCTCTGCCCCTGAGCACCCGGATCTCCTTTGGACCTATGTGAAGTGTCCAAAACATGACTAAACACAACCTCACCATGCTTAGTTTCTTTCCTCAGCAAAGAAAATACTTTTGCTTGGTCATTGGTTTCAGTACTACAAAGCAGTACAAGATTACCTTGACAAATATTATTTGCCCACCCTTAAAGCCTTTCTGAAAAACACACGGTCCTTCTTATCTTATCTTACAGTTACTTCTGGATTTTAACATGATTGTAATTTCAAATTTAGACTGTAATGATACTTCAGCAAGCTACAAAACAAATCATATACTTTTTTGAAATTTGTTCAGGATATATTTTTCCTCAAAATAAATGAGTTGTACGCATCTAAAGGATTAAATACACATTCAAAACAAATTAACTTCTTCCACAACGCAAGACTTTATTGGTAAAGAAAAATACTCTTCTTACACATTTCTGTTTCCTGAATCAGCCTGCATCGCTTCTGCCAACACAGCTGATGCTCTAACTAATGATAGTATGTATAGATTACAGAGTTCTTGTGACCTCAAAACCAACAGGATGAAAAACGAACCTCCTCCTTGTTTTATAAGTCAAAAAACCCATACGCACCTCCTTTTTTCAACATGGGATTAACTGATGTTATCAAAAATGAGCTAGGCGCTGTGTCCTGCGTGCATCAAATTGCACTTTCAAACCTGCAGGTCTAAACAAAACCTGTAGGTTTGAAAGAAAAGTTCTCCAACAATGTGTCACACACTGATTTAATGAGTTGAGCAGATTAAGAACAGAGAGAGGCTCTGTTTTTGCACCCAGAGAATCTTGAGTTTTTCCTTGTTACAGCTGGGAAGATCTGATGGATGTGACAAAATTGTGCATTTCAGCCATAAATGCAATGCTCTAACCAGCCATGCATTTTAGCTGGTTTTGCTAATATAGCATTAGTCACCATGTACTGTATCATGGTTACCCATTGTTCGCTAAGGAGCAACAAGCAACAACTTACACAGATTCTTGAAAAGCATTTCTGGCTCTGCTAGTGGCATGCCAACACCAGGTACCCAAGCTGTGGGTTGCAGGAGGGGATTCCTCTAAGGAAACAACTGAGTTAACCACAGAGATTACTGCACATAAGCTGTACCACTATTATTTTGAGTTTCAACCATACCACTGATCTCGCCATATATTTGTTTTACAGGCATAAACAAAATTAGAGCTAAAGCACCTACACAGTCTTGTACAAAGATACTATACTGACCACATATCAAGGCAGGTGGAATATTCTGTTGATCCCAAAAGGACATCTGGAGGTCTGTACCATAGGGTTACCACTTCATTAGAATATGTATGGCTGGGAACCGATTTGGCTCTTGCAAGACCTGTGGGATAAATACAAAGAAATTAATAAAAACAGCACAAAGATATGGTTTGCTGTATAGTTAAGATCCTAAAAGGATATATGACTCCATAGTACATTAACATGATGTCATATTGCAAGCATTTTTTTCTTCTAGTATTGAAATAAATTGCTTAATGAAAGAACATGGAAGCATCTCTCATTTAGTATGTAGCTAAACAGAACGGTGATTATTATGAAGAAATAATAAAATTCAATTTTGATTATGACAACCAGAGACCATGGAGAGATGCAAAGATATGCTGTGAAACACCTAAATGAAAGACAAATAAATAAAGTGGTTCATTTCCATTAACTACTCATCCTTAGGCATCAATAGTTTTTCATTTCAGTGTTGTTTAGAAAAAGAAAATGAGAAGGGAACACCCAGACATACAGTGACACAGATGAGATGTTTTTTAGAGAAGCCTAAGGAAATCTTCCACAGTTTCCACGCTGCAAACTCCAGCCTGCTTATTCAAATTTATATTTCAAAGCAGTAAAAACACTCAGACGTTTCCATTTAAATAAATATTAATATTGCCGTAATACATCAGAAAATGGTACGTGCAAAATTCTCCTCTCTCATCAGATGTATACTGGCAATGCAACAATCTCAAAAACTGAAATCAATTCTGTGAAATTTGTGAACTACTAAAAATACACAAAAATTGTCTTTCAAGCTTGTCAGTCATTTAAAATAATTCACATAACTATAAATCCACAATCTATCTCATGTAAAATTGGAAAGATTTTAGGAGAGATTCTCATGTGCTATAAACATCAGTAAAGTGCATATTTTTCTAACATTTCTCCTACAACAGCATCTGTCATCAAGGAACTGGAAAAAAGATTTTCAGAACTTTGGTGACTGTTCCCACCACCTGCAAACACCTTTTCCAAATGGCTTGCTCCTATTTACTGCCTTGAGACCATCCAGTCCCTCCCTGGGAATACTGGACATGCACAAGTAACAGAGATCAGGAGAATGCACCACTGCTTTTTGTCTTCCTAAACAAAGAACTACCCATTTCCCTTTCACACACACAAAAAAACGAAATTACCAAAAGTTCACGGTCATGCCTTATACCTCTCAGAAACGAAAAAGTGATCACGCCCTCAGAAAGAAATACGCGACATGAGAATTCACTTAAAAGTGAAGCTGAGAGTCCTTTGCACCTTTATTCTCAATACACTCGAGAAGCTATTTAAGAACCGTTAATCGCAATGAATACATCTCCATAATAATGATGGCAATTCTTGCCAGTAGATTGCATTATCAGCTGATTATAGCAATTAAACAAGTGTAGGGGAATAATCTGACTTGTACATCAAAATTTCTTTAAAAAAAAAATCGAATATGAACAACAATTTTTTTTCCCCTCCAGTTTTCAGACTTCCATCTCCGTTACATTAGTACACTTGGTCACCGGCTTGACCACCACTTGGCTCATGCAGACAACTTAAGGTTGACAAAATGCAGCACAACCCAGTAAAGGAGAGGTAACTTCACACTACCTGCAGTAGCTCCAATTAATGTTTTTGCTTCTACAAGATCAGAATCCAACAAATACTCAAACTAATGAATAACTCATATTCCTAGCACAGAGAAACATTTACAAGTCTCCGCTTCTGAGCTCCCACATCCATGTGACTGAGCTGAAGCAGTAGTTCCTGAATGTGCAAATCTGCACTTACTGTTATTAAACTAAGTAAGAATTATGTAGATATTGGAGAAGCCTGTTCCAGTATCCGTTCACTTTTGCCTCAGGAAGACTGAATTGGGTGCAGACCCTTTCCTCTCTTATCTTCTGCCTAACTTTGATGGGAGAGAAAGCCCAGGCAGGTGCGAAAAAGGCACTTTTGAAGCCAGCAATGCCATGTGACATGGGAAACACTGGCAAAAAGCTTTAAAGCTGGTGGAGTGATAATGGAATGCAGGTTTCCATGATACAAAGTGCTTGATCCACACACTCAAGAAGTCTCCTATATAGGGAGGAATAAGCACCTAACTTGCCATACCGTACTGCAAATTATAGAACATTTGTTCTTGCTAGCCACTTTCTGCCGCCATGCTGGCTAAGGTGGAGCTCTGCAAGCACTGTAGCCATCCCAAACACACCTTCCTCCACTTGCTCTATCTATCAGTCAGCCAGAATCCTGCCCTCCAGTCGAGATGCTGTCCACCCTGCTTCCTCAGCTTACTGCTTCTGGATCTCATTCATTTCTAATCTGGGTCAGGATAACTGAGATTCATCACATTGTCAAAGGATGGCCTTTTTTGTCTAACGCCATCCTTCTGGACAGCTAAATGTTTTTCTTTAATCTGCTTCTCACTTCCAAAACTCCATGAAAGCCTCATTTGAGGTTAGCTGCTACATCTGGTTTCTCAGTTACAAAAGGATCATTACTGGAATGGAGAAAGCTAGGAAGCAAAATTTAGTTTGTAAGATCAAATTGAAGTCATGCATTGACATCAAACAACATCAGTGCACCAGGTTTAAGAGGTTTATGGGTACAGGCCATATGCTTTAAGCATTGACCAACTGGTTTCCTACTTGTGCACTTAGACTACTTTGTGGACTACATGGACAAATTTAGCAGAACTGAACAACCGAGGGAAATACCCACAGAGGCTAAGATTTGGCACAGGAACATTTGGCACAGTCCCTCTGTTTTAGTCAATTGCTTCTCCAGTACAGAATTCAAAGGCCCTAAATTAGGCTAATGCCTTGGAGGAGCTTCTTTATCTCAGGAAGGGAAAAAAATTTGCTTTTTCTGAAGAACACTCTGCACAAATAGGGCATTTGCAATTATGAACATTTCCATTTGAAGACTCAAAATTAATGTAAATGTCTCCCATCACACTTGAGGCATGAAAAACATCCTCATCTTTCAGATATATTTACAGTTTAAAAGCAGCACTATCAAAATATATATGTATAAACACTGACAAGATACTGCATTTCTTGTTTTGGTGTTCCAGATGCAAATAGATGACAGCTACCATCTTGGGTTATTTTTCTGTTTGTTTTTTTTTTTTCTTTTCTTTTTTACAAATATTCTTTTGCAGGAAAAAAGGCAAAAAAAGCTATGTAATCCATACCCTTTTGCACACTCAAATATGCTTACTCATGCAAAATTTATTTAACCACATCTTCCAACTGAAAGAAAACTGAAGGGTAGGATTAATTAGCACAGCATGTTCAATCACTTTCTTTAAGGGTTCCCTGTCTGTTTCCATGGTTACCCTACAGGAAGAGCGACAATCTCCTTTGGAAAAGACAGAGCTCATGGGCGATCATCAAAACTTCAGATCTTAAAGGCTAAGGTGAACAAAAGCCAAAAGGGAAATGGTGAGATCACCAGGTGAGCGCACAGCATTTACATACGGCTGCCTGTGCATTTCTTGCCTGCAAAGGTGCATGGACAGCTTGCTGACAGCTGGTGAAGTCCCTCCCAGGTCCTATGTCTTCCAAAAGACAAAAGGTCACCATGCGGCCTACTGTTCAAGACTTGTTTGGAAAGGGGAAGCCAAGCACAAGGTTCAGCTATTAAAGTCAGGTGGCATCAGCCCTGTTGAGTGTAATTATGGCCACAACAGACACTGGTTGATGTTCTCCAGACAGTTACTTCTCTGGCCATTATTTATTGTCACTGGAAGAAGAAAATGTTCTCGTGCATCGCCTGCTACCAGGCTTGCACAGCATCATCTACCTGTGCTGTTCCAAAAAGCACAAATTTATTTCATCTCATTTATTAAATAGTAGATCAGGAGATCCTGTAATGCCCTTCATTTAAAACACAGGCTGACTGACCTGTGCCTACAAATGGAATGGAATGGAATGGAATGGAATGGAATGGAATAGTTGGAAAGGTTCTACTAAGATCATCTAAGCTCATCTGTCTGAGCTCTTCAGGGCTAAAGAAAAGTTGTTTCTTTTTAAAAAAAAAGAACAAGATGTTTCCTTCCATGCCAAACACAATTTTTTCTGGTTTGTCTGGCTTTATCTTTTATCTCAGACCAAGAGGCTGTATCTGATTTTACCTAGCACCAGTTATTAATGTAACAAATTGTCCGATTTATTACCGTTTTTTTTTTTTAATTTTACACAGCTTTTAAAAGAGGAAGCAGCTGTATGCAGACTCAAGTCCTATTCAACACACACCTTTGGCTATGAACAAAAACATTAATATTTGATATCCTTTTGTTGCTTTATAACTTTCTAGTCAAGTTCACGTGACAACCAGGAAGTCTTTGTTCACAGTGAGCATCATTCTGCAAATGAGAAAAACAGTCATGGCTGCAAAAAGAAGGGCTTGTCAAGTATGTGCATTGTTTCTCTTTCCATTAAACCTTAAATGTACTGATTTGTTTACTACTTTTATTTAGATGTAACAAAAAGGGCTTTAGCAAGGCATACTGAAAACAAAAAAGTTTTTTTTCTTTCATTGTTGTTTCTGCCTTGATTCATATTCTTATATGCTTTCTTTCTTATCTTCCTGTTCATTTGTTTTAATGCTGTTTTTTTCTTTTTTCAACAAGTTCGAGGTAAACGGCTTATAAATCTATTACCATTGTTCAGTAGCAATATTAAAATATTATTAATGCAATCTGTTGAAGATCATGAATTGTCAACTTCCCTTAAGCTCTACATTTGGCTACTTATTTACCAACAGAGACATATTTATTCAGTGAAAACATGAATGACAACAAAACAGAAGTAAAAGGAGTGGAAACTGTCACTGTTCTGACGAGACTCTCAACTCTCCACCCTAGAAGTCAGTTCTTGGCAAGTGACTTGTACTTGTCTGTAGGTCCCTCTGCTGTCTACATGAGCACATATATCCCTTAGCGGTAGCTTTATCAGAATATCTGAGTTAAATTTCTTTCATATATGATAAATTATCTACAGTACCCTTTGCCTGACTCCTAATGCAGCCACTAGATCATGGTTGTGATGTTCATTAACAAAAGTCATCCACCATTACAGAGAGCCTAATTAGGTTCCCCAGTTAACATTCCCCAAATGCACTTGGACAATGACTAGTCTACCCAAGAAGAGAGCATGAGTCAACATTCACGGGACAGACAGCAACAAGTCAGGCAATAGGCATGTGTGCCTGACTGTCTGGGTTTTCCAACAGTATCACTTGTTCTAATAAAAGATTATTTCTCCCTGCTAGTCTTATCTCATGTATGCCTTCAGACAATCTCTTACAATAATGTAGATGATACTTATTCTGGTCTGTGAAAGGGTCTCCACCACTGTCAACTTTACAAACACAAGTTACAGAAGGGGAAGATGTAGAAATATTTTTTCTGCTAACAAGAAGTAAGAATTTAGCCCCCATGAAAAGCGTTTTTTCAACAGCTCAGCATCACCTCTTCCATCTGTCTCCAAAGCCACCCACAAGACCATAGGCAGTAGAAAAGAGAGATAAGGAAAAAAGCTCAGCTGTTGGTTGTATATTAAAGATCTCAATGATTAATTTGACTGAAAGCCATCCTAGCTATAAAGCTGTTATTTATTTCTCTGCTTTAAAATCCTTATAAAAACTTTCTGACACATATTGAAAAAGCCTACTGATGTTGAACAGGTACCATGAGCGACAGATTCATTCATTCTCCATTAGCAGAAAGGAACACACAAATAATTCTGTTCCGATCAAAAAACAGGTGGCAAGAAGTACAAAAGAAATATACGTTCATTTTTGACACAGTGAAATTATATATATTCCCATGACCTTCTGGGCCAGCACAAACGTGTTCAGACTGCCTCTTCTAGAATAGAAATAGAAAAATAATGGTGTGGGCAGGACAAAAAAAAAAAAAAAAAAGAAAAAAATCTCCACACCAACACTGCCAGCATCGTAAATATGCACACAGCCATTACAGCTAACAGAGCTCAAGGACAACAAGAAATTTCACATCAAAGATAACTTCTGCATTAATGAAAAGACCTGGATTCATTAGAAATATGGGATACATGCCCACAGTATTTTAACCATTGATTGACTCAAATTTTGCTTTTCAGTTCCTGGATTTTTACTTAGTGATCCTCATTTTCTTGTGTCATAAAAAATTCTATATGAAGATGATGATCTCTCCTCCTAACAATGTCCCAGTATGAACACACCACTTTGCTAATAAGGCTATAAGTGAAAACGTCAGAATTGCTCATTCCACAGTGAAGTTACTAAGTCTGAAGCAAAGAGTTAATAATGCCTGAACAGATGGTTTTAAATTGAGAAAATCTGCAAAGGACAGGGAGGAAGTACTAGAAAGGATAAATAGGCAGAACATAATTCTCCACTGAAAATGAGAGGTAACACATCTGAGAATATTTCAATATTCCCCAAGAAAAAGAGAGAAAAATGGAAAGCAACTCTGAATCAATGAACACTGTACTGAGCAGTTCAAGTTCAGAATATAGGAGTAATAAAAAGTATATCCATGGAATTTTAAGACATAGGAACAATGATCTTGTGGAAGACAAGACAGGTAACAGATTTCTTTTGTGTAGTTTTGACGAATAATGTTCTTGTTTCCCTATCATTAGATTTCTTCCTTAACAAACTAAATGAACTCAGAAAAGGAAAGATAAAGTGGTCCAAACCATCAGGGAAAAACTGTTCTGCGGAGACAAACAGAAAGCTTTGGATGTACAATTTGGTGAAATGTAATAGCCCATCAAGCACTGACCATAGAAATCAACTTCTTACTGCAGTGTTATGTGTGTCAACAATTGATCGTGTTCCCCATCTGGACACCTAAAAGCACAACTACAAGAGTCAATTTTGGATTACTCCATCTTGGGACCAAGTGAAAATAAACCAACCTTTATCAACTGGTATCTTGATAATTTATCACTTGTTAAAATGCAGTAGGTACTTGACATATTGCATGAGACAAGCTAAATAGCGCATACTGGCAAAGAAATAAATGAGCTTTCTCTACGCTGTTCAAGACATATATTTGCAGAAAATCATCATGTAGACAAACTGCTTTCTCCTTTGTTCAGACGCTAAGGGAACTGAACACACACCAGACTCTAGCTCTTTCTGTACAAGACAGCAGTACCGTTTAAATCCCTCCACTGCAATGTTTCATTAAATCTGACAGCTGAAGAACTGTTAAATAAGCATGTTTTGTTGCTAGCGTAGTGACTCACAGTCATCCAAAGAGAAATACAAAAGCTAAGTTTCACTGTGAGTTTTATATTCAAATACCTAATCCCAGTTGTTTACACTCAGGTAATTTTGTTTGTTAAACGACCATACAGCACTGATCTTGATGATGCCATTGCCAACACACATGAGGTCCACAGCTCAGATCAATCAGCCTGGGGGTCTCTGCTCAAAGGCAAAGATACTTGTGTGATTATTAGGATGTTTTTCTATGGACTGAGATAACAGTACTTGGTTGATCCATGATTTCTAATTAAGAGGTAAAATATCCAGACAAATTTGGTGAAGATAATACTTCAAGTCATGGTCAGGTAAAAGCCTATTCAAATGCCTGTAAATTTATTTACAAACAGGTAAGATCCCACAAACTAGTCTAGGATAATTTAACAAGAGCAAGGCTACACGAAAAAACAAGTATTTGAACAATATTAATACAGTCCACAAACAAACAATACCTCTGAAAATCAGATCTACTAATTCTTTCTGTTTACAAATCCAACACTGATAATGTCATTTGACATTAGCATGCAAAAGTGAAATTTGTGAAAAGCCGTCTCAACATTGGTATTGAAACCATCAGTTCCCACAATCTGTAACATACGTGTATAAATGGTACCATTCTGCAACTAACAGATTCAGCAGTGCCTGGCCCCTGCGCTGCACAGCCAATGCCATTAAGCTTGATGTGCCTGTGCTTCCAGCAAAGACGTCCCCCAGCATGCACGTCCCTGCTGCAGGACACAGCTGTGCTGGTTCCATCTCACAGCCTTGGCTTCTGAACCACGGCTGCCTTGGCTGCCACAAACGGTTCTGTAGCAATCAGGAAGTTTAATCCAGGCTGCTTTCAGGACCTACGCCAGACTGTTTATAGATAATACAGATACTCCGCTGATATTTGGTATTCCCATGATACATTATACTCTTAAACTTACATATTTCCTTAGCAAGTAAAAAAAATGCTGTCTTGGCTATTCTGCTGAAGAAGGGTGGTACATTTTGCATGTGCTACCACATCACTACATACATTTACATGCTAGATAATGCCCACAGAATCTAGAAATCCATCTGCCTGTGCTGGTTTAAGTCACAGAGAAATGATTGAAAACATCAGTATAATACAGTACAAGCATTGGTAAAAGCTAACAAAACAAAATAAAACAAACTTCTAAGCTGTTTGAAGAACAAAATAATGATAGGAGACCTAAAGATTTCACCACATTTGAACATTATTTTCAATTTGCTTTAAAGTGTGAGACTATCAAGAAAACCTATGTAAGTACGGATGCTTCCGTAGAGCAACGCTGTAAAGCAACATATTATGAAAGGCATCTCTGGAGCTTCAGATTCATCTGTTCAATTGAATTGTTCCTCAAAACTCATTTAATGCCTATGTCATCCTAAATTAGCTGAATCACAAGTCTGGCAAGGAAAGTTTTGTGAGAGACATTCCAATGTGCTTAGGTCTAAATGATTATTTGAGTTTACATCAGCAGTCAGGCATCTCTATATTCCTGCAGAGCCACCTAATCAGTTCATAATACAATTTTGTCACAGAGAAAGAAAAAATGAAAACAGGCAATTTCATATTTAAATAGTTACATTAGAAATGCATTAAGGCTGTGTGTTCTACAGTATAATTCTGGAAACGTGTAGTTAAAAAGCAAATGTTCTTCATACAGCATCTTTCTGGAAAGTGATACTGAAATGCCACTGGCAGGATGGCAAAATTGGAGCCGTAGGATGATATCTACTCTGTTATATATAGTTGTAAACCTACTAAATCAGAGGAATTGCACACCCCTGTGTTGTAGCTGAACAGAACAAATGGAAATCTGTTAGTACTGAATCCAAAGCATTCCTTTATCTATTCTTTCAGTTAACTTAAGGACTATTGATATGCTTCTCCATGCAGTGATTGATAAAAACTACTTCTGCATTGCAAGCAAAGTACCCTTAAAAGTACTTTTTACCACAGACAAAATTCTACTGTAATTCTATTAGTAACTTTAGAACATTTCATGTTATATTTAAACAATTTCCTATTCCAAGTTTGCATGTATGAACAAGTTTTAGGTACACAAGTGAGCACATCTTACTTTGATAATCCATTCAGCATCACATCCTGCTACATAAATGGCAAAGCTGATTGTAATCTTGAGCACCATCTTGAGCAAAGAACTGTCAGTTTCCAGAAGATAAATTAGAAGTTTGTGTTCATAAAATGAGTTTCAGCAAAGACAGTGCTTTTCTTTTTTTTCTTTTTTTTTTTTTTTCTTTTTTAATTTTACTGATATTTTTCCTAAGGTCTACAGACAGTTCAAAGCTGAATGGAATTTTAACCTTGCTTGGAAAGTCCAGAACTTAGAATCAACGCTGACAGTATCAGCATAATAAAGACTTTCTCTAAAAGTGCCTCATAGTTGGTATATGTGTTTATGATCAAATCAATATACTACAGTTAATATCTAACTTAAACACCATTGCTATGAAATATCTTTAAAAGCAAATAAAGCCACAAGAGTGAATATGAAAAAAAAATAAAAGTGACTTAGCAGTGACTTAAAAATGATGAAAGAAGAAGTTTGTGAATATGTTCATAGCTGGTAGGGATAAAGAGATGACACTTGAACATCTCCTCCCTTAAATCTAACCAGGCTTTCTCCCTGACACATAACATGAAAACTATGTAATGGCATTTCTTCCCCCATAAAGAAGTAGCTGTCAATGTTTCTTCCTCACCGAGCTAAAATGCTCCTGATTTCTGATCTTTCACTTTTAACACCAGCAACCTGATGTCTTTCAACATCTTGCTTTACCTCTCAGTCTTAGTAGTTTGCTCATTGGTAAGGTACATCAGGGCAGCGATGCGGAGTTAGCATTTATACTGCTCTTTGGAAGTGTAAGTCACTGGATAAACACTCAGCATTACCAAAATCAGCACTGCCTGCCAGTATCTGCTTGCTGAGGAGGCCACAGGCTGCAGGGGAAATTCTCCTCTCAATACATGAGTAGGAATCATATAACTATAAAAATACATATACAGCCAGCACTGTACCCTTCAGAAAGAATGAAGAAAACTTGCATAAATTATTAAAAATTACCTACATAAAAGGTGAATCTATTGCAGTAATGCAAGGTCTCAAACCACATGGGACAAAATAAATCATGGCATAAGATACAGAGCCATCATTTCTTCAAAATGCTATCTCAATCATGGAATTATTTCATATCATGTTAAACAGTATACGAACTTTCAATGAACTGCCACTCTCCTCTCACGTTAATCTTTTCTTTGCATATCAATATTTTTGTTCTGACTGATGATAAATTCTTTCTTCTTTAATCCACACCATCTTCCGCTTATCATTTCCACATACCTGATTATTTCCTGTATAAAATAAATCTGCATAACTATTAACACATTGATGGAATTAAAACAATTTTAAAATTTGGCATAATTTTCTCCCTTTATTACATAACACATTCTCCTAAATAAGAAACTTTAAATAAAACCATAATCAAACCAAGAAGGACAAAAGGGAAAGCACTACAGGATCAACCAGGATGCCTCTTTCCAAAAGCTCTACCAGGACCATAGCAGGCATTTGAATATGGCTGCACTGATAAAAGCAGCTTGCCATTTTTCAGGCAGGAGGCAAAGCACTCCTCAAATATCACTACAGACTGAGATACAGGAAGCTCCTTTCTAATTGAAGCTAGCCTGGCTGCAGTTGCAGCACGTCTGAAAATATCAGGTCACATACTACATTTCAAAAACCAAGGTGTTTCTCTGTTAATTTCTAAGTAGAGAAAGGAGGGGAAGGTGGCACACCACAGCTTATCCTACAGAAGTCACACTTCAGATCACTTTCCTCACTCCTTTTAAAATGCCACTGCTATAGTGACTATGTCATTTCCTTTGCTCATGCTTTTTCCCTGTAACTTCAGTATCAGAAGTGAGAAAAGAAGCTTCAGAACAGCAAAGTCGTTAAGAAAGTTTGGCGCTTTAAAAACAGGGGCTTACAGCCACAGTATTTACAAGGCTACAGACTGAGGCTATAGAAGCAGTAAGATGTGTAGACATGAGAATGTGGGCACATGACTGAGTAAGATATTTTTACAATGAAAAAGAAATCTTGCTCCTACTGCCCAGATTTTAAATACATTATGGATTCTTGTGGATGGGTGGGCCTCTCCTGTGGTAATAACTATTGTGGTAATAACACAAGGTCACAATCAGAACTGAGCTAGCCATGTTACGGAAGACATCTAAAGCCCACATTCTTCCTAAGCACAGAGCACCCAAACAGAATTTTCATCACAGTTGTTTTAATGGTGTCATAACCAACTTCCTTTATTGCCCTTAATGGATAATTAAGACGCTTTCCTCCTATTTAAAGGCTCAATATATCTGTAACTTGTAACAATGGAAAACTGGATTGATCCTTAAGTAATCTGAGATGTTTTTGACAGGGGACTCATTTACTGACTCAAACCAATCTCTAGTTCCTTATTGGTTTAAAAACAAATTATTATTTTTTCCTTAATAGCCAATAATTCTACACAGTGCTTCTCAGTGGGAAGAGCTCAAGTTACAAAATCTATTTACTACTATAGCAGTAAAACGAGTATTTTCCAAGAACTTTAATTTCAACTGTCAAAAAGCAATCAGTGGAGACTGACGTGGACAGAAATTCAGTGTGTGTCTGTCACTAGATAGCAAACCTGTGTCAAATCTATTAATTCTCCAGAGGCTACCAAACGCAATTTTCGTCCATAAGATACTCCTCCTGCATGAACTATCATAATGGCAACTTTTATATTAGATTTGCCTAATTCCTCAATAAAACCATCAGATCAAAGAAACAAAGTAGACTGAGGACCATAATGAGAACAGCAAACTAAATATGTATGAGAAGCAAGAGGCACCTGCATGGTACTAGGCCACAAGTTCTCCTTCATCTTCATCTCTAAAACAATGCACAAAAGAATTGTCAGCCCAAACACCAGAAAACGAATCTACTCCTTTGCACTGCTGCCGCTTGAGACTTCCTGCCACCTACACACCTCTTCTCGCTCTCCACCACAAATCTCTTGTAGGAAAAACATGAGAAGATCACGAGAACATCACAGGAAGGCCTCACTTCAGGGAGGGGAAGGAGGTGGCTTTGGCTAACCACTGTCATAATTCAGTTATGCAGTTAGAAACTGAGAAGGTCTAGAGTGGAAGAACAGCTTGTCATTCTAGGGAAGAAAATAACCCTTGATAAGAGTCTCTGGGTACACCATACTCACAGTCTCTGCAGCTTACAACTTTAATCCTTCTTCCAAGAGGGAAGATTTGAAGGACCCCTAGCTACCAATGAGCTCAGCTCCTGAGCTTTGGGCTCCCTTGCTCTGGATCCAGAAAGCAATGGGGGCCACAAGGGCATTTTTCACTGATTTGGTAGCACACAGTCAAGGTTAGGCCAGGCCAAATGCACACGGTCTGCTCTGCTGCTGCGGGCCTCAAGCTCAGATGTCACAGTGAATAGCACTCAGCTCTTGTTCAAAAAATACTGTGTTTACTGTAAATTACAGAAATAACTATTTTCTGAAGACCTGCAAACTAGCACAATCTTGAGCATCTTAAGGCTTCACTTTCCAAGTTCCCACTTCCTCTTTTCAAGTCACAACACTGTCACTGAAGCCATCTTAATATCTTGATATTAAATACAAATATTATCAATATCTCTCCAAAGAAACCTATTACTGGCCTTGCTGGGGCTATAAGAATGAATTCTTCAGGCTTCCAAGGCTATTATCAGAGGGGACTGTACTGCTCCTGGAGAAAACAGTTACCCCTTCCAGGAATATGGGAAAGAAATGCCTTTTTCATTCTCTGCTCAATTCAGACCAGGTGCTAGAGGGGTCTGTGAACCTACATTTGGGGTGTGCTAGTTCCCTTCGTCATCATCATCAGGCTTTAATAGCAAAAATTCAATCAGCTTCCATGCTTTCTCCAGCCCTGACCCGGCCTGTTCCTGAAGCAGCAGGAGCTTGCAGTGAGTCAGATGCCTCCAAGTGACTTGGACAACCCCTGCAGCTCATTCCAAAAAGCACACGGCCAACAGCTGCATGGTCTGTCATTTCCTAAAGCCAGGAAGATTGCAGGTGCCAGCCCACAACTAGAGACATTCTCGGAGGAGTTTTGCAAACAATTCCACCAAGCATCACTGACAATGGGAGGTATCAGCTTTCCAGGCACCATGACAATGCCTTTTACCATAATCTTTAAGAATTGATACTCTGTGGGCCATTTATGAAGAAAAATATGACAGTTTTCCATGCAATCTTTTATGCTATCCAACCTTTCATATGAATGTATATGGTACTCTATAAAGAAATTCCTTATGGGGCTCTTTCTGTGGAAAATATTTTTTTTTCAAGGTATCAACATAGCTTTAATCGCTTTAACAGTAAACTAACTATATAGCAATAGTTTTGTCCCTCGTGATGTATCTCTAACATGCTCCCCACAGTAAAATCTGTATGGAAATTCATGGAAACACGCTTTTTAATACTCAGCTGCAGTTTAAAACTACAACTCCATTGAGTATAATTCCCTTCATTACAATCCTCAAGCTTTTTTGCTTATTATCTATTATTAATCATCCTATCTATCTAAAAGGATGCAATACTCAATCATACCTATTTGATGCTTTGTTACATCACAGGGTTTTATATCAAGAAAGCTTAAGGCAGGACTTCCACCGCGATGCAGACTTCCCTCAGGTCCTTACTCATCCAAGGAAATCCCAGAAGAAAACAAAAAGCTGAAGTGAAAAGCTTCAGGGCCCATGTTATTTGGAAGAGTAAAGCAAAGAAATTTCCATGAAGATTCTCTCCAAAGCCTGCACCCACAGACAAGAAAGAAAGAACAACTCTCTGAATGCAGAAAGAAGCCCTAAATCATTAAAACACCAAGTTCTCAGTATTCTTTCTCACTCACCTTGTAACACTAGAACTCTTTCGGACATTACCACAGCTTGAAGACTGTTTAAAGGACTGAGACTAAGAAAAATCAGGATGGAGAAGTGGGTGAAGGGGCAATTTCTATTCAAGTCTTTAAAAATACAATAAAAATAATAATATTAATAAATCAATCAGCAAGTTTTCCTATCCTTGCAAATTATATTCAAGCTAACAACACCTTCTAGACTTGCTGTTTTATACTTTGAAATTGTATTTTGCACTTCTGCCTCTCTGATACCTGTACAGTCATGGTCTTACACTACCTGAGCCATGGCACAGCAAGAAAGTCAGTGTACATGCTAAAAGGAAGAACACTTAATTAAAAGATGAACTTATTTCTTTGCACTTGAAATAACTGCGCAATCCAAAATGCAGACCAAACAGATCTCCAACCTTCTCATCCACACTCCTTGTACAGTTCACCTATATTGCAGGCCTAGCAAAACAGACAAATGGGAAAGATGGCTGCAAGGAAGTTTCATCAACAAGCATTTCCCTAAAATGCAACTCGCAACAGCAGGTTGATCAACTCACAGATAAAGCAGGAAAAGGGCTCTAATAATTTGGCCAGTTTCTCTCACAGTCTGAGGTGCTATGACTGCCTCACATGCAAGCCAAGTGCATGCTCATGCCCTGAGGAGTTTTTTGATACATCAGTAGGTGATATGCAACATACCTGCCCTTAAAAGCTCTGTAAATATTTTATATGAGAACTTCTAATTACAAGTATGACTGTATTTTTCAAGACAGAAAGTACAAAATTATCCTAACTAAAGGATATGTATGAGAAATCATATTATTATCAGACTGAAGGCCCACATTGTCCCTAGAAGAATCAAAATATTAGGCTATTAGTCAAAATTTTGGGACAGACAATCGGAAAGAAGACAAAAAGAGGCAAATCCTACCAGGAAAGTCCCACCTGGATGGTGGGATCCACTTCTCACTTCCTAGCTGATTGCTATCAGCAATTTAGAGACTTTGAGCTGTAGTTTATTAAGTATGATGACCTGGATGCAAACATAACTGATTAGCCAATCTTGATTTAGATTAGCGTACACAATACCTAAGTAGGAGGTATTGTGTATAGGAGGATTTGCTTCATCATTTTCCCACGGATAGTGGTTGACAAGCCCTAGACCTTCCTTCTTGTTCTTTTTGAAAATGAGTACAATGTTCAGCTTTCCCCAGTTACTAGGGACCTTCCCTCGTTGACACAATCTTTCAAAAATGATAGAGAATAGCCTCATGATAACATTAGTCATTCTTGCCAGTACACTCCAGAGGCCTCCCACCTGACCCCATGAACTTGCATGGGTCAAGACTTTTCAGAAGATTCCCAAGCCAATTCTTTTCCACTCACTTCTCTCCTCTCTGAACCCTGTCTCTGAAAACAAAGGACTGTGAAATCTTATTTGTGAAGGTCAAGATAAGGAAGTCACTGAGCACCTCAGCCCTGCCTGAGCCTGCTGCCCCACTTAGCAAAGGGCCTACATGTTCTACAACCATTTATTGCTTCTCTCTCTCCCTCTTCCAGCACCTTACCTTTGCCTCCTCAACAGCCTATTGGCTGCCTCCTACTCCAACTCAATCCATTTTCCTCCTAGGTGCCTTAATCTCCTCACAGAATGCAGAGCTGCTGCCATCTAAGCCCCTTCAGCACCTCAGACCGTTCTGCATGAGTGTGACTCAGAAGAACCCACAGCAGAGTCACAGATAATATGCCTGGCAGGGCTTGTTTTTCTCGCTGGTTATTCTCTGTATTTGCCCCTCTCGTCTTTGGTACATACATTTCAGAGCTTTGAAATTTAAAAATGAGGGATCAGTGAAACAACATAAACCAAAGAATTCTTGAATGATTTTTCAATGTGAATATAAATCACATACGTCCTTAGGTAGCTATTTTGCTTAAATTAATAATCATCTGATCGCAACTTTTGAAAAATACACATTCTTAGTGTTTGGTCTCTGAAACCATGTTCCTACCCCCTGCTGCACAGCATCTTGACACTTGAGAGTCAACATAAATGTGTTTATTCTAGAAACACACTTTGCTTTCAAAGTTACTTTATGACTTTCCTAAACAAATGCTCAAAGATCATTTTTCCTAAGTCAATACACACCCAAAGGCCAAACAAATACATCTGTAAACAATGTAGAGAAAAGTTACAGTGAAGAAATTACTAACCGAAACCTAAGCAACAGCTATGCAGCCTAGTCTGTGTGGTAACTAGCATCAAGTGCAAGGCTCTACTCATTAAAGTTTGTCATTTCTTATGGCGTTACTCATTAAAGGTTTATAATACTTAATGTCTAGTCAAGACAGANTAAACAAACCCGTAGACAATTAGCCAAATTTACACCACAGGATCAAAAATTGTTCTTGCACTTATTTAAGCATTTCAAAATGAAAAATCCTAATATATTTTAATTTCCTCTGGAATTTTAATTAGATTGAAAAAAGAACACAGGAATGGAGTTCAAGGACTATTCTTCAGAACAACAATTATTCAAGTAGTAGTCTTCCCTGTTAAATCCTCTCTAAAAAAGCCATTTTTATACTTCATAAATTTTTAATTTGATAAAGTCACTGTGTTCTGTTTTCCTTTTTCGTTTTGCTGCTGAGTCTTCTCATAAATGTTCATTTCATAGCAGCTATAGCACAAGAACAGCAAAGCAAGCTGCCGCTCAGCCGAACAAAGGGACTCCCACACAGCCGAGTGTCAATGTCTGGGAGCTGTGCAGTAGAAAAACACATGCCCACGGTTATTCAAAGATTCCACTTCAGCTGCAATGCAATGCACTGCCAGGCATGAATAGCCTTTCTTTTACCTTGTTTATTCAAGAACTATGATCTACTACAGCCTGCTTTTAAGTATTTGATATCCTACACTGAGGAGATTAAATAAGCCTGACTCCAAATTAAAAACCTTCAGTCAAGCTGCTGTTTTTTTGTAAACTTATGAAACCAAAATCTGAAGGTCTCATCCTTAGAGACTAAAAGGCCTTTGCTCTAGGATTTTATATTTATTGTGCTAGCAAAGTCAACACTATCTCTGACAGAAACTGATTTTGTGATATGTTCTTTTCTGCCTTGAGTGCATTTAAAAACAAAGCACTCATTTCTCTAATTTCCATACTGCTTCCCATGTAATTAATCAAAAGCATAATCTAAACCAACTTCCTCTTCAAGCACATTATCATGAATTAGTCATTTGTGGGAAAAAAACGTAAAGAGAAGCAAGCCTGTGTTTTATATCTTGTTTAAGAAGTCTTTCATCCTGGGAAGGTGGAACATGGGCTGTAGCAGTGAAGTGTTTCAGTAAGTAAACGTGCACATTCGTGCCCATGTGCACACACGTGTGTGCTCTCATTTCTCATGCCTGCAGTGAAAGAGGTCACAACCCTTCAGACTTCAACTCCATCACTTTTAATTTTTCAATTTGGTTCTCAGAAGAGAAATTCAACCCATCTGGTTTTCAATTTACAAGGTCATCAGCCATGAAAGAAAATACAGCTTGAAAAAAATAGAGACATATAATCTCCTCTTAGTATATAAGAGTAGATTACACAGATGTTTCTGTTAGATCAAGACAAACTACAATGGGAAAAAAAAATCCTCACCACAACATTATACATGTCTATGCCTACTACTGTTTTTTGCGTTCTGGTTTTACTTCTGCATCTCTATTCTTCATTGTGTAGTAATATGCAATGGTCAACCTTTAATTTCTGCCACACAAAGCTGAGAAAATCTTGCCTTTGATGTCACCAAAGGGACATTTAGCCTAGGGCTGCACTGAGGCAAAAAGTGAGCATTCCATTTCCTACTACAATGAGGTGAAAGCAGACAGTGAAAATAAACATCCCAGTCTTCTGTTTGCTGGCTGCATCAGCCAGCACAACCAGAGAATGGTCAATCATGCAGCCAATCTCGTCACTATGATGACCAGTTCACATTTCTGATAAATTGTTTAGTAGTGTTGGTGAAAGGTGTTTTGTTTGTTTTCTTAAAACTGTAGGTGAAAATTTTGCAGGCTCCCTGTCTCCAGTCAAAAAAGAGCGGCTACTGAACCTTGCTCAAGGAAAGGACTGGCTACTGTGGAATTCAGCAAACGTCACAGACATTTTCAAATCTCCAATTTTCTCTTCATTTTTAGTAGGTTTTCTAGGGATTTCACTGAACATTATAATAAAACAAGAAGGCTGGTTACTCTGAAGTATCATGTTAGCCAAGCTGCTTGAGTGGAACTTCATAGCGCACACAGAGCAGTATTTAACCAACAAACTTAACCAAAGTAGGACTGTGTTACCTCTGTTTTACTGAGTACATAGCAATGCCCTGCAGTCCAAGACGGTGATCAGCATCATTATATACATTTACTAACCAACTTAAAGTTGGTTTCTAGCTCAAGAGAGACTACAGAGAAACAAATAAAAAGAGAACACAACATTAGACTGGACTAATTTGTATCTGACGGATGACTGTTTTATTATTATTATGAGTAACATTATAGATGATTATTTTCTAGGAAGATTTTTTTTTATAGTAATTCCTCTTGAATAGAATTTCTCTCTCTCTCTCTTTTTTTTTTTTTTTTGTAATAGCTTCAAATTGGGCATGTAGCTTCAGGAGAAAAAGAGAAGAAAAAGAAAAAAAACACCATATGATCATATGAAACACTATATATAACAAAAGAGACTGCAAGATCATCTGCAGGTTTTTCAGTATTCTCCACAACTGGAGCACCATCATAATGATATCTTGAAGAATTTATAATATGGGGATATTTGGGGATATTTCAGATAAATGCACAGTGCATTATACACATAAATACAATAAAACTAGCCATTTCAAACAGCGCAATAACTTTAACAGAAGACAAATTTATACTTCACTGCAAACAAAAACATTTGATTCACTTCTTCCATATGCTTGAGAAAGGAGATCTTATAGTAAAATACAAGATGCAGGAAAGCTTTTTTTTAAGCATTTAAGAAACTTCCACATGTTGAAAAACAGCAACAGAAAATGGTATGTAAAAATAGACAATTTTTCTATCTTATATTGTTTCTTCAATCACCTCACAACCTACAGGACAATCAAGTTCTTGTGGAGTGGGTCCACCTGAAGTTCTGTTCCCTTCTCCAGCACTGCAAATACACACTGAGCTGTTAATTGCGGTAATACTAATTAAAAGACAAAAAACATGACTACATTAACAGCGAAATTGCCAATTAGCACATAAGGCTTCCTCATTACTGCTGGTGAATGAAATGTGAAGCCTGATGTGGGTAGGAGTCATAAAAAATAAAACACATTTCAAAAAAGCAGATAGGTCACATTTTCAGCTTACTTCAGAAGTTCTGCTGGAATCAGTAGATGAAAAGTTGACCTATAGGAAAACGAGTAGTTCCTACATTTTGTGAAAAACAGTAAAGAATAATTTTCCACATCTGTGGAAATATTTTTTCCACATCTGTATTTACAATGATTTTCAGAAGAAAGAGTATTGTTCCAGTGCAGCCACTAGAAAATATTTAAAACCAAAATTTTAAAAAAAAAAAAGCCAAAAAGGCTAACCTTTTAGTGGACAATTTTCCCTGCCTTTATATTTAATGTAAGGCTTCCCCAAAAGGGACTAAGAATGGATACTGAAAGTCCAGATGATTTTAGTTTCCTTTTATCTTTAGAAAGAATAGATATTCTTGTATCCTTCAGTCTCTTTCAATCAATCATCATTTTATGAAAGTTAATCCTACTTCCAGATCTCCACAGCCCTAGAGCTGCTTGTATAAAGTGCTTGTGTTCTTCACATATCCTGTATTTCCTCAACTCTCTTTTTCTTCATCTCTCTTTTCAAAGGTTCTGAATTCTAATTCAGAGGTCTCACAGTAAGAAAAACTGAAATACTTCCAGCATCATTCTTCTGGTGAGAACTGGAGTGTATATTTGTTTTTCACTTGCTCCCTTTTAATCAAGCATTTTGTTGACCATAATCAATTTCTTCGCTCATGAGAAAAATGTGCAATTATCTACAATAAAGAAGGTGTGTCTAAGGAATAGGGTGGGGGGAAGAGAAATCAATGGAACCATCTGTCTGACATTCCTACAACATTATAAGAGACTTGTAATTAACTGCTTGCCTACCAAAGTCTGCCAGCTTTAACTCCCCCGTGTCACTGATCAGAAGATTCTGTGGTTTCAGGTCCCTGTGCAAAATGTAACGCTGGTGGATGTAAGACAGTCCTCGCAGCAACTGAAATAAAAATAACTGAAAAAGAGGGGGACAAAAAATGACCTCTGTTAATATTTTGCATATAACCACAGATGATTTCTTCACAATATGCAGGATGCTTACATATTGTGGTAACATTGTGTTAGAATTCCTCCCAAACTGCATAATTCCCACCCAAATGTAACACAATGAGATTTCAGTCTAAAAGATATGTACTTTGCAAGGACTAACTCCATTCTCCAAGCCCTACTATATTATAGATTCTATTTGCCTGCTTTAAAAAGAACAACAATATAACCATGTGCAGAAGGCTCGATTTCTACCAAATTGTAATTATATTCCATTTACCCATATGGCCTTAGAGATTAGGTGGTAGCCTGAAGACAGATGTGTATCTTCCTTAATTATAGGAAACAACAGTACAGGGTGGATAGGAATGGGGAGATAAGGCTGGGGGATGGGACGCTGGAGCTAAAACAAAGAAATTAATAATATAACAATAATGCCTGTGTACCCAAGCGAATCTCTAAGTTTTCCCCTTTAAAGCTCTTTATGGGAGTTGTTTAGGTATATTTCATAAAGAAATAATAATTCTTACTGAACATAAAGATGGCTTCTTAAATCTACTTATAATAGTCTTTAAGGTAGATTTAGATATGGATCTAACTGATTCCCCATGAATTTTTTTTTAACCCTTCACTGTACTCTACAAATTTTTTCCTTAGAGCTAAATATTGATGCTGTATATTTTTGTAATTTACAATTGTGAACAAAGAGTTGGATGATGGGGATATTTTGTCCTCTCTTTTTCATCTTCTCTCCCATCATTCTCCTGCATTCTAGTGGCATCTGGTGTAAAAGGCTGTACATCTTACCCTAGCAGATTTCTGTCAATACGAAGGGTGAATAATTGTTTCCTAGGAGTTGTCTTTGCTGTTCGAAAAATTTATCCTAATACACATACCATTCCTATTGCCTGACATAGTTAAAGAAATACAGTTTCCACATGGGAACAAAACAGGAATTTCTAATGCCAAAAATGAAGGATTCAAGAGTGGATATGGACCCTGTGCCCCACAGCTCACCAGCTGGTGAAACATACTCTCCTGGAAGCTGTGGAATCCACACCAAAGATTTGAGGAAAGTCAACCTGCGTGCATGAGAATCTCTAATTAACTTGCAACACAAGCATCCTATTTAGTGACTGCTGAAGTGAGGAGACATTATAAAAGGGGTTACAAAATCTGATTATAGAAGAGAATAAAGGCTGACATGAAAGAGGAAGAAATGTCATGTTACTGAAGTTGAAATGAATTTAATTGCATTTCATTTTTTCTCCTTGTGCAGTCACAATACACGGTATGTTTAGCTATTTAGCCAGGGCACAAAGAGCCATATCAATCACCTTCTTGCCAGAGTAGGGTCTAACAATGTGCTGAGGAAACTTAACAGCAAAATACAGAAACAAAAGAAAGAATAGCAGGAAAGTCAAAAGTAACATGCACATTCCTTTCTTGAATTGTGGTTAAAATTGAATTCACAATACACAAAAACTATTTTAAGGGCAGGAAGCAGAAATGGTTCTCATTACAGCCTTAAAATATAAATTAAATTCTTCTAAATTACTTCTACACATATTTTTTTTAAAAAAAGATATGGAAAATAGCTATTTTGCTAAACTGACTCGATGGTATTAAACTTCAACTATTATTTTTAAATATGCAAAGATATTTCAAGCATCATTTTATCTTGCAGCATTGTGATCATTCTAATTCTAAATATATTAACTAATGTGGCCCTTCATTTGGCTTTGATGCAGAGAGTCAAGTGATTTGACACGTACCATGAAGAAACCCAGCAATTTTGCAGCTAAACAGAACAAACATACACTCTTGAGGACAGCTTTGGAACACAGGTTTGTTCCAAAATTCCAGACGTGTTGTTCTCATGAACTACTTCCACAAAAGTCAATTAACTCAGTTCCATACACTGTATGAATAGTTTCCTCCTTGGAGGAAGCTCATGAAAGAGAAGGGGAAAAATTTCCCTGAACTCATTACAGGGTAAACTTTGACAAGTTTTTGTTGTTTTCTCTTTTCCCCATCAGTGTTGTTTTACTTTGGTAATATGAAATGTGAGAAGATTTAAGTGAAAATATGAGCATAACTCCTGGCAGTAGAGCATTCTGCAAACTGTGTATCCTTTGGGATTGCCTGAAAAGAGAGAACAGTAGAAAAGCCTCTCTGTTTCCAACTGTTCCCCACTCCACAAGAAGAGTAAATGAATTGGAAAGAATTGTTTCTGATGCCTCAGGAAACACCTTTGCCTTCTCTCAAGCTAGTTCTGCTGCATTTGATGAAAGCTCTCTCTGAGAAACCTCTCTTCTTCCCTTCAAGGATATCTGTGTTATCTTCAAAAGGACAAAATTAATGCTACATGAGGTACCATTACCTCTTACACACCTGACCTGGAATCAGCATACCATCACACGGTTTACCATGATCATACCCTGATTTTAGCCGTTCCTTGCTCATCTTTCTCCAATTCGCTCAGCTCTGACAGCACTGAGACCCCAGCCTGGGACTTCTGGAGGGAATTTTGAGCAGGTCCCTCAATCACCTTCTCCTCTCAGCTCTGCTGGAGGTTCAGCTTGCTGGAGGACCACAGCCCTGCAGACCAGGGGATGACCCTAAGAGGACCCATGTTAACAGGCTGTTTGAGAAATTATATAGAAGAGATTTGTGGTTCTTGAGCTTTTATGTTACCAGCTTGAAAATTTGCATTGTCATAAACAAAGCTATATAACCATCAAATAACCTGTAATAAACAAGCTAGGACATTACTTGTGTACGGTTTGCGGTTTATTACTAAGAATGGAGATTTGGTGATAAAATGAAAGATTCATAAAATGACAAGGGTCACTGTGCTGAAAACTGGAAGGGAGGGAAAACAGGAGCAGGGTAAGTCTATAGAAAACAGACTTTTGGCAATGATTAACCTCACACTAGGACACTCAACAATCTTTACATTCAGACAAAAAATGTATATATATATATATTTGTGTTTCAGGCCTTGCTTGTTTACGATACCTATACAAAAAACCCGGCTTTTCAGCCCTAATAGTATGCAGCTTTCACTTTAATCTGAGCTACATATCCTAACAACGTATTTTCATTGTCACAGTGAGAAAAATGCATGCAGACCAAAGCTAATCTGGAGTTTATGGACTGTGATATTTAAAGATTATTAGCACTCCTTAAAAAATGCAAGAGAAAGCCTTCAATTACACAAAAATACCGACATCTGTAACAAACGAACAAATGAATCTAATTTTAAGGTATACGTCCTGGTGGCCACTTGAGCTACATGTAACTTTTGACTAAATGCCTATTTAAAGGAATTAAACTTGTTGAGATACTTGCAAGCTGCCTGGATTAATAGCCCTGCCTTCACGGTGTTTTTCTTGAGTCTGGGCAAGTGTACATGCTAGACCATTATACAGCTGCAAGATGGCTCATGCACAGCAAAATGCTCTACTGTCTTATTGGCCTCTGAATGTCACATAGGATCCTGAGCTCTTCTCATCCAAACAAGCATATAAACTAAACACCGACAGAGGCCATCCAAAACACATCTACAGGGTAGGACTGACGGGAGTCAATGCTTTCTGCCTGGATAACTCCACATCATTACCCTCCATTTCCAGAGATGGTAAAGAGTGTTTCTGGCAAAGCATGCTGGGGTAAGTGAAAAGCAGGAAGTAATTAACAACATGCTCAGAGAGAGCCTCCAGAAAATGTTCCATTTCCACACAGTGTCTGCTGAGGCATCAAGGATCCCAGTGACAATAAGGATGCTGCCCAAGAGGCCTGCAGGGGACTTTTGAAGTGAGGAATTATCTTTTACTGATGGCATAGCATGATTTCTGAACAAAGGGAGCATTTGAGCTCCCTTACCACATGTTTTATTGTGGGAATAAAGGACCTGGCCCTAGATACGAAGGTAGAAAGCTACATGAAACCTTTTAGTCTATAGAAGATGCACAGAAGTCCAATTCTGCAGCAAGAAAACACTAATGGGGCTGAGCTAAGCTGGACCTTGCATTCACATCAGTGGGGCAGATGAAAGCTGAAAGCAAGACAAGATTAATGTGCCAGTCCTTTAGCAAGCTAATATTATTGTATTTGCATAGTTACTTTTGAAAAGTAATACACAGTACTACCCAATGTTCATTGACACTCATCACTGATAACAAAATGCTCCTGCTTGCTGTATGTATTAACGCACACCAGCTGGGTATCACATGATCGTTTGAATTCTCTTGTGTGTATTCAGCATCAATCAATATCATATTCTGTCTTAATAAGCCACCAAATTCAAAAATACCAGTGAAAGTAACCCAACCCAGGACACCTCATGCTTGCAGGCATACTTCTCGCACTCAGTAAAATCACACAACCTTAGAAATGAATCCAAGTGAACACTATACTCAGATAGGTTTGTTTACTATATGGTTTGGGAATTTCAGATCTAGTCATCTTACCATATGAAAAACCTACCTGGCAGTATGTATCATCACTGAGGCAATAAGAAATATCTCTGTATGACTTCGACTGGCATGTCAAAGGCTGAGAACAAGCATGATCTTTTACCACTTCTGGTTTGCTATTCTTTTCCCTCCTCCCAACCAGCATAATACCCACAAGATAAAACACAGCTTTTCACTTCTAAGAATGTCCTGGGGAAATACTTTTTAGGTTAAAGCTTTGTAGACTCGCTTACTTAAACAGTCAGAAGAAGAAATTTCAGGAACAAAATGTTGTCTTGTGAAGAATTTGCATCCTGAGGAATAAAAGATCTTATCTGAATTAAAAAAATTGTTAGCTATTTGAATTAGCATTATTGCAATGATCATAATAAGCTTTATGTAATAAAAGATACTCCTCTCTGACCTCTCTCAAACTGAGTTCTCTCAAAAAGAATTTTAAAATATTTGTCTCCAAAAAACATTTTTAAATATTTCTAACTTGCTCCTGCCTTCCTTACACAAAAGTCCTACCAAAGACAATTTCACAAAGAAATGCATAACAATACATCAACTGGGAAGGCAAATTGAATTTCTCTAAAAAAAAAGATCCTAAAAATACAGATTTTTCTTCTTACTGGCAGCAGAACTGAACAGGAAAGAGACTAGAAAGTGTTAATTGGCTAGCTTCTTTTCTCTTTGATGTTCCTTTAATCATTTTTTTCTCCCCTCTGGGTATAACTACAGTCATTTGCAATGAGGAAGGTGTGCTTAATTAACTGAGTATAAAGACACTCTCTTATGATCAGTTACAGTCATCTACTAATGTTCAATAAGCTGAAGACTCTTAACAGATTCTTACTCCTGAATGGCAAAAGTAAAAATAAAAAAATTCAATTCCAATCAAATCTCCCGTACTTTTCACCAATTCACTCCCATGCTGAACTAGACCAGGACGGCAATTGGTGCCTCAAAAATTTTAGAGACACAGGAAAAAGGGTTTTCTTCAGCACTACAATGTTTTCTCTTTTCTTTCCATATGTGAACCATGCAGACAATACATTACAAATGCACACACTCATTTTTTGATTTAGGATTTGCACATATTTCTCACTGCAGTAAATATAAAAGCACTGTTCTTCTAGCATGAAATTTAACACACTGATAAAGATTCTGTGTTTACTGTTCACAGTTGTGCATACTATCAAATCATTACTTTTAGTGACAAGATTGACATAAAGTAGAGTGAAATGCAGATGCCATATTTAATGTCTGATAACTAAAAAGTCTAATTTAAATAATCAATTCTCAATGCCATGTGTAAAAGACAACCTTAATTTGGCATAACATTATTCTGTCTTCTGTACACCTGCTTGTTCTGTGAATGAGAAATGAAAAATAGCAACTTCTCAACCACATTAAGCAGCCTTGCTTCCTACTTAGCATATCTGTTGGAATACATTTTTAATTCAGCTCTACATCAGCGGCATCACTAATTTCAGTGTGTAGGAGAGAAATTTCAAAAGCATCACATTAGTTTGATTTGCTTCCAGTAATGACTGCTAAAATTAAAAGGACCACTGTAATGTGTATTCATTTCAGAGTAAAAGAGTGGTTTCACCAGATGCTGGTGAGTCAATGAGATAGGTGAAACAAGATATGAAAATTCACAATAGCCAGATGTACTATCTTGGTTTAGTTGTCCAATTCCTGTGTATCTAAGTTTGTGGCAATCAACCTTTTGGTCAGACATGACTAGATACACAAAAGCACTCACATGTCATGTCTTCTCCAACACCACTTTGTCCCACATTTGTCCCACAGAGATGCAGGACAGGCCGTGTGCTTCAACAAACATTTCCCCCAAAGGGGACCACAAAGCAATTGCATGATGGAAAGGAAATAGAAGCACAATAAGGAGGCCACAACCAAAACCCAGAAAAAAGAAGTAATTCTTTTCAGATACTGTGCTTTACAAACAAACGTGTTTTTACATCTTACAAATCTCAAATGGAGTTTCTGCCTAGCAAGAGAGAGTACAAAATGCTCAGGTACTGTCAAAGCTTTGGCAGCTGCACCTCCAACTCAGTAAGCCTTGTGTAGCTTGGATATAAATTACCTAATCTATCTTTCCATGTTCTGAATGCTTCCCTATCCTTTGTGCATCAGATTATCCTACAACAGTAATCAGTTTAATTATAAATATTTATGTGTACAAAAGAAGTAAAATGACAACTACCCTATGGCTTTGACTTGGATTATTAATTTTCGCATTAGTCATTAAATGCCCGAATCATTCTTCTGCCAAGATCAAATTCTACTTTAAAAACTGCAATTATTAGTTAAGAATAATGTTCACAGTACTGCTGGATGGAGACGAATAAATGAATACTCCCAGAGACTAAAGAGCCAGAGCAAGCCTGAGATCTCTGATAACAACACCTATGTCTATTTCAGCATTTTCTATTCAGCCTGCTCTTTGCTTTGCTTAGGAGACCAGTAATAAAACTTTAGTTTAATAAATCCAGTATTTTTGGCATATCTGACTTGGATTTTTTTTTCATTTTTGTTAACTTAAAGCACCAACAAGTTGTCTGATTTCTTCTTGAGCACTTGGTGCAGAAAAATACTATACTATCCCATAATGTTTCAATAATTCCTATTAATTACATTTCATCTATTTTTGCACAAGATTTAATATTGAAATTAGTCGTAATTATTTTCTGAAATCTAAATATATTTGTACTAAAGATTAGAGTTCTGTCACTGGAAACTCACTATCTGAATTACATCCCATACTTTGCCAAAGATAGCATGTCACCTTGAAAGTCAACTATCTTGCCTGACTCAGACCTTCAGTCTTATAGCAATAAATCACTTTTCTAAAGGTTGCAGGTGGGAGTTGAGATTTTGCTTCAAAAACTAATGTCCATCAGTTCTGCATGGGAATCTGCTGCATCTTCCTTCCTAGGAGCAAGCACGGCTCAGAACTGAGATAGATAAGTGCTGAAGTTGAGTGCTCCTGGGAGAAGGCTGAATACTCCTTTTCTCTGCACGCAAAGTTCATCAACAGCACCCTGCCTATTTCTCCTTATTGTTTTTTGGCCCTGAGAAGAGAAAAGTGCTCAGGGGGAAGAATAAATCAGAGCAGCAATATTAGGTGGAAAAAGAACAAACTGCAAGCTCCTTCCCCTGGTCACAGTAGATGATAGGAGCCTTCCAAGTTGCCTGAAGTAAAAGATTTAGTGAGTGATTCTAGGAGACAGTTTTTGTTTGGTTGACAAGCACACTGTCATTCAGGCTGGTGTTGCACAGATTGAGGAATAGTGGATAAAAGGTGTCTTTTTGTTTTGTCAAAGATGTTTTTTTGAAGTCAAATTCTCACACAAACCAATATTACCTCTAACACTATAAGCAAAGAAAAAAGGGAAGACGGAAAAAAACGAGGATACTTTTCCCAAAAGACTACAGCTATTTCAATGCAGCATCACTAATTAAGCAGCTTTCATTAACGTATTTATTTTTAAGTCAGGAATGCAAACAGGCGATGTTGGCATGACAGATTCAAGACTGTGCTCCACTTGTTCCACCAATAATAGAAGTTACAGAAAATGAACTCAACTAGAAAATAAATGAATCAAAATGGAAAAACGATTTTCAGTACAGATAAACATAAAATGTGACTAGGAACATAATAATATGGAGTAAAAGATGCAGTTAAATAGAGCTATTGTTTCAAAGGTAAAAGGAAGGTTAAGAACAGTTTCAGGGGTGTGATACATTTTCACAGGATGTGCTTGTTAGCTACCAAAGGTACATACAATTGTGCATTTGGAACTAATAGATTTTGAAGAATCTATGGACTGAAATTACTACGTTTTGCCAGTTTTCCTTCTAGCTAACGAAGACGTTGCAGGTATCTAGCACGCTTAAATCACCAAGACACTTGGTTAAACTTTATCAGGGACAGATGTATTAAAAACTATGTTAGATAACAAAATCTCACACACAAACTCTTTGAAGAGTTTAAAACCTGATGTTGTTTGTAAGACTTGGGCCTCCACACAAGGAGTAGAAAATTCTGAAGTCATGAGGTGTGAATACATACACACCACCAAAACTGCTAAAAATTCTTTTTAAAAAGAAAGCAATATTTTTTGTTTTTGTAATCATACCATCCCAAGACTCTTACAACTGCAAATTGAGACATTCTTCTTTGTATTTTCACATAAATGTAATAATCTGCTTATTCTTTATTTAAAATACCTGAGTGACAGCAAATAGCCTATCTGAAACCACAAAGAAAGGCAATGTCAAACACAACACCCAAGGGGACAGTAGTATGTGTGTCCATCAAAGTAATTTGGATTTTATTTACTATTCTACATCTAAAAGTAAGCCTGAGGGAACAGCATTGTTTTAGCTCATAAATATGATGAAAATTCAGAAATGTAATTAGGATGAACATGAACATGTTCCATAGAAACCAAAACTTAAGTAAACAATGCCTTTGTGTCTGCATTCCTACAAAGTGCTGTTTAATAGGAACTAATGTACAATATTCTTTGGAATAAGAAAGATTAGTTGGTTTTCTATTTATAACAGCTGGCAACAAGCCAGAAAGGAATATCCATCAGTAGGCTGTAGTTTCCTCAAGAACAAGGTTAAAAGGTGCGGGGCCTTTGGTCACACCAGGAGAGCATCAATAGCTTAATGCCACAGGTTAGTCCCAGAGAACTGAGACTAATTTGTTGCTACTGGGGTATAATTGCTCAAGTGGAAGTTTTTAAAAATGGATTTGGGGATCATGTAACCAGCAATTCTGAACAAACACTGTCTATAATTCTGAAACTGAAATTCCTGAAGGATGTTTAGAAAGAAGGGGCTAGCAGGAAGAGAAGGCTAATTAACATGGCTCAGTTCAACCCTTAAATATCAGCTACAGCTTCAGATACACACTGTGTCCAGAAGCAAGAACCAAAATAGGTGACAAAGCCTCAGAACCATGATTATTTGCGTTAACAAATTGAGTACAGTGCAATAAGGCATGAAGATATTATGCAGTAACCATCATATCCCTCTGGAAGAAAAGAGCAACGCAAGCTTTTAATTTGTATGCTGGCTGAGGTCTGGGATTTGTTAGCGTTCAGGACTGGAATCCTTCTCTGCACAGCTTGTCCTCTCTGCTGAAGAAAGCCTTGTGTTTGGCTGAGCTTATACTTCTGCCTCACAACTTGAGAGCAGGTAAAGATTTCACTGAAAACCCCAGATGGGCTGATTCAGTTTTAGAATGGTAGGAGCTCAGATCACCATGCTAGGTTTTAGTAATTAGTAATTAGTGCTATAAATTAAAGCCGGCATTTGCTGCTTGCCTGCTAAGAGATTCTACTAAATACATACAATCAATTTTCATTAATATTACTTAACAGAAGAAAAAGTTTATTGTAAAAGTTAATTGTCCAAGGGGACATTTATGGCAGAAGGGCAGTTACATCTGCTCCAATTTCCCCATGTTTTTCCCTCTTTATCCAGTTTCCTTTTTATTAATAATCCACCTGGATTCTAGAAAACTGGAACTAGCAGTGTATCAGACTGTACACTGGGCTTCTGAAAGAAATATTTCTCATAAGTTTTGGAAGCGTTGCTGAACGTCACTCTGGAATTGTAAAGGCAGTTTCAGGAATATATGCAGTAAAATTTGAGAGGGAAAAGCTGTTGCTGCTGCAGTTCCCTCCATAGCTCCTCACTCAGCATTTAGAAGTGCCCATAGAGCAGCCAGCCTGCTAAACAGCAAAGCTTTCCTGCTAAGCTTTCCTCCTGCTTTCACAATTTTATATGGTTTCTGTGATAAATCTGCTTTAGAAGACAAGTGACTCAGGATTTAGGGGACTGATGCATTAGCAAGCCCATTTATCCATGTATGCCTATCCTCTTCCAAGAGAAGCTCAATGGGCCCTGATGTCATCAAGAAAACATAGAATTATATGAATTCCAATGTCCTCACAGAGGGGAACAATTACAGCTGCAATGACTGCTGCATATTAGATCTTAAGTAACCCAGTGCTGCAGCCTTGCAGTATGAGGGGGAAATAGCATGAAGGACTTTAAGAACCAGTCTTGCAGAGACTTTCAGAACCAAAGCTTGCAGAGCTGAATTTACAGATTTCCACAGAGGGAAATGAAATACAAAGTTACTGTTTCATGAAGCACATTCAGCATGTGAAACTAAACGTTCAAAACTTAGTGGTGAAGAAAGCTCAGAAGCTCTGGCAAAGGAAAAGAGGGTCACACATGAACCACATCAAAGGGCAGCACTCACGAAGGGGCTGAGGGCAACATCTTCCAAAGGACCCATGGGCTTTCCCTGTCCACACTGCCAAAATGTTTGAGTGACAATCGTAGGTTACAAGGATGCTATCTTGCAACACACATTTCACTTACTTTCAAATATAATTGGACAAATACGCGTAAGGAAGAATTGTACTGTTTCTTGTTTGATGGTAGTAATTTTCACTTAATTTAATATACTGCATATGTCACATTTCAATGGAAGATCACAGAAAATGAACCAATGTTATACAACTAACTGATGTACACAGATGATAAACTATTGGAAAAAATAAATATTTCCTCATCTGAAATATTTTTCAAATATTTGAGTTTTCCAGGGAAAAATATTTACTTTTCCATGAATTTCTCAATTTCTGTGTTCAGGAAACTAAATACTGGAATAAAACTCTTAGCATGAAAAGTGAAGATTTAAGCACTTCCAAAGTAGAACAACAATGGGAGTAATGTCAAAGTGCAAGACAAGTGTAACAAATATTATCTGTGTGATCTACACACATAAGACATGCTCTGCATGTCTGATTGGCTTTCATTTTATGCTAAAATATGTTGGCTTAATTCCCAGAAAGTAACTGGATCAAGTCTCTACCAATCTATTAATCCATTAAATCCTGCTAATAACACCCCCTTGCTGCAC
The DNA here is from genome assembly GCA_013396635.1 of Penelope pileata. Lineage (NCBI taxonomy): Eukaryota > Metazoa > Chordata > Aves > Galliformes > Cracidae > Penelope > Penelope pileata. The sequence continues at coordinate 187,166 of WBMW01006239.1, read as the reverse complement.
AATGATTCTTAATATCTACCTTAGAACTGAAAAATGAAGAAGTGAGATCAGCTATGAAAATTAGTAATCAAAATAAGAGCTAAAAGATGTTATATGCTCATATAAAAAGCAACACAATCAACTAATATAACTTGTTACAGTTCCCTCAGACTCCATAATCCTCAGTTAGCTCACTGAAGATCTGGCAGTGACAGCCTACAACGTTTACTCAGGGGTTTTAAGACCTTGTCTTAAGGGAAGGGTTATCGACACTGTAACACTATTGACTCATACCTTCTGTCTTGGAATCAATTTTAGAGACTCCACAAGTTCTTTTTAAAGGAATGTTCACATATTTTTATTTTTTATTATTTAAATACATATATATTTATAAATACTTTATATGTTGATCATTTTCGCTTTAGCTAATAATCAGCTTCAACAAAACCACTGACAGAACTTTATACATTCATTTATCATTACTGTGCTTGTCTTGGATGTGTGCTCTTTCTGACTCTTACCTTCACATTTTCTGGATGAAGCCCTCCAGGGTGTTTGTCCATGTACTGACATAAATCAGTGTGCTAAAAGAAAGTCAGATGGAAAAAAGTGTATTAATATCTGTACGACTACAATAATAAATATCCTCCTCCTTAGGAGTGGAAAGAACAAACGGAAAATAAGGACATTTTTCACACACGCACATACCTTTAGGCTCTTATTTTATTTTACTTTTTAAGTGATCTTGACTGACATGAATATTCAAAAAAAGTAAATTAAATTTGTTTCTAATGTTCTGCGTATGGTAAATGGATTATTTGAATTTCAATATCATTTTGTAGCCTGTAAGGGCCATATCACTATCAATGCCATACAGGTAATATGTGGTGGGAAGAGGAAGAAACTGAGGGAGAACCTCAAATGCTACTCATTATTCACTTTAAAACATTGTCTTTTAAATATAATTTTATGGTGATTCTAGATTAAGATGATTTAATGATTTAGACAATAAATCTCAAAGGCATTGCATATCAGAGTACTCAGCGATACTTTTCAGCTCAAAAAGAAGCACATATTATGTGCATGTACAGCTATTAATTACAGAAACATTAGCACACAGCCTCACTGAAGACTAAAACATTTACATTTTCACTTCCAGCAAATACACTGTAGAATCTTTTCAGAAAATAAATATACTTGAAATGTATAGATCATTAATCGTTGTCATAACACTGCTTACTAATAAGCATTATTTATTATTATTACTACAGAATCATTTTTTTTCTCTGAGCTTTTCTCTTTCATTTCTTCAGTTTCCTACCAGTCAGCAACACGCTCTCAGCGAAGTGGCATTTTGCTTCTCTGATTTGTTGCACAACTCAGCTTCTGGAATTATGTTCAGAATAAACAAAGCAAAAATATGCACTGGAATAACCACCAAAAACTCTTGAGAGTGACTCTGCCTTCTACATCTGGTCTCAGAACACATCTGGTAAAAATCATCCAACATTCCTTGAAAAGCTGCTTGGCGATGCTTGCCTTGCGTACCGAACAGATCAACTAAATATGGGTGTTTTGCAAGGTGAGAGTTTTGGATAAAAGCTGCCTTTGACATAGCAAAGTGCTTTCTCACTGCAGCATTTCTTAATCCAGGAACTCTTTTATGCTGTTTTGGAGAATTATCATATAGATATATAGGGAAGTTTATATCTGCTAAGATGCAGGACCAATGCTGACCACAACAGTGTATCATCTTCAGAAACTACAAAAACGTACTGTGCATGTGGAATTAACACTGCAATGATGTGAGATGCACAGGTTGACGAGGATGTACTCTAACACCCTTTTTTCAGTTCTTCCATGGCTTCAAGATACCAAGTGTCCTCACTGAAGGACATTGCTTGGGTCCCTAAGTGAATGGTGCAAATCTCACACTCAAATGGACGTACCATAGCAAGTACTACAGACCAGAACTTTCTCCAAAACACGAGCTCCAACAAATAACACGTACTTCAGTTCATAGGTAGCACTATAAAATTAATGAACGCATTTACAAAGTAACTGAAAACATATCTCGATCAGTGGATATTTACTGTCTATGCAGTGATTCCCAGTTGGTTTTCTGGGATTGTATCAATAAGTTATGCCAAAAGTGGACCATGCATAATCCTTCAGCACCCACTAGCATGTTAGGCAGCTTTGTTTAGTGTTACTGTATCAACAGTAAGAAAGTCATCTGCTAATCCTGTCATTTTTTTGGAAAAACCAAGAGCTTTTTAGCACTAACAAGCATAAAAGTTTGCTTCTGGTCAAATATCAGTTGAAACATCATTAGTACAGGTAATTGTCCACCTATGTGGCTTGTGCCAAAAGGGAAGCTTGGAGGATCGTCTGTGTTTTAAGCAGTTTTATATTGATGCAGAGAAATGGCAGTCTGGTGGAGTAACACGCTGTCTCCTTTAACCTAAATACAAAATCTTGAATAGTAATTGCACTTGCAGTATTTGAGAGGGTTTTTTTTGTTTGTTTGTTTGTTTTTAAAAAAAAAAGCCTGAAATTTTGCTTTATAAACTCCAGCAGGATGAACAGGGCAGCTCTGTGCTGTTCCTATCCCACATCAGGCACACTTGTCACATCCTCCAGCAGTGCATGCTATCTGGGGCTGGCTGAAGGAGGGAGACTGAAATTTTCCTGCCGATCAGCCTTCAGGGTAGCATAACCTGGTCAGTGGGAAACCTGCTGCCTCCTCTTTCTGCTCATTTCAGCAGCATGTCACTAGGCAGCTGACAGAGCCCAGACCGGAGGAAGACAAACACAGGGCTACTTCTAAAGGTTCCACCCCAAACCCTGACAACACAGCTGCCCGCTGGCTTCACCCTTCTACCCACCAGAAGTTTCTAAGATCACTCTCTTCAGTCATATCACTAGCAACACCAATCTTTTTATTTCCAATAGACTTGCAACGAATTGTGAAGATAAATCCATTTCTTTCCACTTACATTTCAGTTATCATCTGGATGCTTTTTGTCCACAGACGACCATCAACTATGATCCTATTTGTGTTGTGCATCAGTCACTACTTCTTCCTAACTCAAGGACCAGGACAACTGGTAGCCTGGTTCTCATCAGTAGTTCCCCTGCAGAAACTGATTACCTGTATCTACCACAAATTTCATGTATGCAGCCACTTCTAGAGAATCCTTGAAAGTAACAGTCACTTTCAGCAGATTTTTTGGCATCTGTTGTTCCCCTTCTCACAAGCTACATACACAGAGTACAATACATACAGTCTACATATGCTCTAGTAGATCTTAGTTCAGACAGTAAACAGAAATGAAAAGTACTTTTTGCTCAGATCTTTCAAGAACTTCCTCTCCTAAAAAGAAGTTAGACTCATTTTCACAAAAGCAACCAAACAGTATGGTAACAACCGGGAAAGCAGCATATAAAATTCTAGTACATTTTTTCTCACTTCAAAAAAAGAAGGTAGTGGAAAAGTAAAGGCAACATCAGCTGCTATTCTTTTCCCAAGGCAGGGGCTCAGTGTGCATTGGGTTGAATTGTACACCCAGGAAAGCTGTCAGTGCTGCAGAGAGCTATTTCTAGAGCATTTTCCTTTTTGGTGGACAAGCGTCCACTCCAGTGCTTGTGTGCCTGGCTGGCATTGCAGACGATGACATGAATACAAGTTTCAAGAAAGCATTAGAAAAGGAAACAGAGAAAACAGGACAAAACCAGTTTTCTAACAATATTCCATGAATATCTGTGGCACCATATAGATGAATAGCCTTTTCTTCTCTCACTATATTTCAAGGCAGAAAGCAATATGCTTCCCCAAGTGGAACAGTGACTGCAGATACATCATGACATACCATATGCCAAGGGTTTGCTGTGGTTAGCACCTTGGTCTAATTGAGCATACACCCTAAAAGAAAATTCAAGACAGAATTGCATATTGGTTATAACATACAATTATGTTGAAACAAGGTAGTAAAGAAAGAAACAAATGAACAAAACACCTTTAACAGTCCTCTCCCCAGTATCTCAGAAGTCAGGATGCCTTACAGAGAAGTGGTATACACTGGAAATGCAGTGCAGGGACTCCCAAGCAATTGGAAATGCCTGACTCACACATTCTGATCCCAGGCTGATCCGGCTAGACCAGCTCTGCTTCAAGCTAGCTTTTAACAACTCTATCAGCTGCACTGTTAATCCCCAACAGAGATAAGTCACCACAAGTAATTCCACACTGACAGATTATTTGATATTTCAGATAAATTCAAAATCACATTCATTCCTGCTCTTAAGACTCCACCAATTTACCCACAGGTATGTGTACAAACAGTGTGCTAGCAGCCATCTGTTTATCTCAGCTACACAAACATTAAACAGATAAATCAAGCTTCCATAGTGAAGAACTCTAAAGCGAGGAAACTCCACGATTAATAGTGTTTATCCAACCTTTTATTTGTTTGCTCAATGAACTTACACTAGGATAACTTTACAAATGCCTGATGTGATCATGTTCTTTTCTCCTTGCAGGATAAGACATACTCAACTCATTGAGCAGAATAGGAGTATTTGATTACAGAACAGCTGTTCTGGTTTTCTGGTAGGTTGGGGTTTTTTTTGTTTTTTTTTTTTTTGTTTGTTTGTTTGTTTTTTGTTTTTTGCTTTCCTTTCTCACACAGCTTGCAGTCTCTGGCTTATTTACTACTTGAAGGCAGAAATATTAATCTCACAGGCTTTCCTATCCTGTTTATTGCTACGTTATTCACATGCTTCACAAACATAAATGACTTTGAGAGCAATTCAGGGGAGATGTGACATTATTCCTTTTTATCAGGCAGGAAATTGAAGCAAAGAGAAAAGAGTCTGCAGGAACATTGATTTGGGAAACTCAATATAAAGCACTTTGGTTTTGACTTTTCAGAGCATTTGGCCTTCTGTGTTTTGACTGGCTTAAGTTACAGGTGTGAGTGTGTGACATTTTTGCAAGGGAGACAGAATCTCATGCAGAACAGCAGAAGTCTGTCATTTCTTAATTGTGATGCAGACAACTTGTGATGACAGCACAAAACTGGTTATGATGAGCATTTTCATTGTGGCATCCACAAAAAATGAGAAAAGTGCAATAAACACCAGGCCATGCCTTCAATGCACATTCCCTCTGCAGATCTGCACAGCAGGTTCAGCTCTTCCAAGGATGCCAAAAGGAGATCACACAGGCAATCTTCCTCTTGGCACCCATTAATTTTAAGAACTTGCTTTTGCCACCTAACACAACATTTTGTGTAACATCTGTTATGCTTTAAGCAAACAATTTGATCTCTCCTCCCACTGTCAAAAACAAAGCAATTTCACTTGCTCTGTGGATGCAATTTACAGCATTAAAAGTTGTGGAAGACTTAAGCCAAGTATCTCGGCTTTGGGAAGGAGGAAAGAGGAAAACTTCAAAGAGAAAGTTCTTACGTACAAATGACAGTTTTTCTGAGGCCAATCACTTCACTGATGTTTTTAACATCTTATTTCCTCAAGCAGTATTATTTTGCTAAATCAGACCAGAAGATCATTGCTACAGGGATGGAGCTTGAATTCAGGGTTCTGGCACATTTAGCTGCATGCCCTTGAGGCAGGCTCTGTCAAGTCTTTGTGCTGCCTTCTCCCAGCAATATAAAGCACAAACGCTTTCCTTCGTGCACATCTCAAGTAACTGGACCTCAAACCCTATACGCACATGAAAAATGAGGAAAAAATTAAATGATTTTTCCAGTGTAAGTGTACAGTCTAAACAAAAAAATCAATGCTATACAAGGGTTAAGCAAAATCAAGTTTGAGTCAAGGAATAAGACAAAAAAACTTAGTACTATTAAAAAACAGAACAGAAAATGCACATATCTTCAGACTCTTCCTGTGAAGTTCAGCACTCACTTCTCCCCCACACCACCAACTAGAATACCACCAAAAGTTTTGTTTACCATATGAGGTATTGTCCTTGAAGAAATGAATTGGGGTTTTGCCTTAAATTTGTGGCAGCATATAAGTGTGTGAAGTTCATTCCTATTCAGAAAGACTCTGGTTTATGTTAGGAGACACTTGCATGTGTATGTTTGTGAGCATACTGTGTATAATCATCTGCTGAGAGGAAAAGAAACCAGGCTGATATTTATACAGCTGAACCAAGGTTTACATGTGTTGCATTCTACTTCTGGAAGAAATAGAGTCTGCAAACAGAAGAGATGATACAAACTCCCCCTGAAGAAGGAATTCTAATTATGAATAGATGAGTAAACCACAAGCTACGAATGTCCTCAGATATGCTCTGTTCTTCACTTGAACATCAAATATTTTGCTTAGCTATCTTTCGCAAAAATCAGAGGCTCTGCTAGCCAACAAAATGTGTTCAGACAGAGGGTAGGATGTCTACTTTTAAAGGCAAAGACAATGACACAAAATGAGCTCTACTGCCCCAGCTCTTTTCCATAATAATTTGACCATCATTCCCTTCTAATTAAATTAGCCACTTCTACTTCCCATGCAATACATTCTCTTTCCCTCCTCATCCTCAGTGATGATAAATCTACATGTGACTTAGCTGTCCCATAATTCTGCCTAATTGGTTTCAGCTGTCATTTTTGAAGCTGAAATGCATGGAGAGCCCGGGGCTTGTGAACGGAGCAGGAAGCATTTCCAACCACATTCCCATCATGTAAAACCAGCACTGTGAAAGAAGCCTTCCATTAAAACAAAAACTGCACTATTTGGCTTCTGGCAATGACATCATGCAGCAGACAGATTGTATTGTTTCACTCGAGCAGCAAGACTGTTGCAAGCCATTCTTTTCTGTTAAAAGGAGAGCACACATTATGTATGCCCTAGCAGTTTTACTGACTAAAATACTGTCCCTTTTGTCACCAACAAATTCTTAAACCGATAATACAATTTACCAATAAAAGCACAGGCAGTGGTAATATTTGATGTGACAGGAGAACAAAGAGAAGTTAATTCTATTTAAATTGAACGTATCCTCTAACCAAAGTGTTCTGCAGATTACTGCAAAACAGTTCAATACTTCTGGTGTTTTCAAAAATGTCACAGACCTTCATTTGCTATGACTTTCTATAATTCAGGTTTTTCCCCATGTAAGAACATACTGTTAGCCAAATACCCCACAAGCCATCTCTCAGCAACTTCCAGAAAAACAGCAGAAGGCAACAGCAGCAGCTGGGCTGAGCAGCAGGGGAAAGACATATATTAGGGATTCAAGAAAAATAAAAAAATAAACAAATAAAACAAAAGCAAGAGACCTTTAATGAAAACAATTTTGCTAACAGACGTTTCTAATGACCTAGATCTCTCTCACGCTGTCAATAAAGACAAATATACTTCAAAACACATGAATAATATTATATAGAAATAGAAGGTGTGGGAGTACATGAGGCATATACAAACCTACCTCAAAATCCCAGAGAGAAAAGGGAATGCACAGCTTTCTGGATAGTATTAGACAATATCTATTTATTGATACAAAGTCTCCGCTCATTGCACACAGAACAACCTGGTCTGAGCCTCAGATGGGTAGGACCCACTGCTGTGCAAAGAGCTGGTGAACAAACTATAAGGTCTTCAGCAAAATTACAGATGCCTTCTTTATTCTCTGATCACCTTAATCAACCTTCCTTTCTATGTAGATCAAGTTAAAGAGACAGTGAGCACTGTTAATTTAGCATGAGTATTTTAACAAAAAAATCACATCTCAAAAATCAGTAGGATTTTCTGTTTAGGATGACCAAAATGTAGCAACAGATCATCAGCTTGTGTAAACTGGGATGGAATTACAGTCCCCAAAGTCAACATAGAATATGACAGACAGCTCTAAGCTAGCGAGGACCGAGGTCACTCCAGGACTATGTAAGCAGACCACACACAGCAGAGGCTGATAGGCCACACACAGCCAGAACAGAGCATCACGTATGAACACCAGTATGATTATGATACTAACCCCGTAGACACCATCAAGCTGAGCTGCCTCAAGAATCTGCTATGGTGGTGTGCTGTGCTACAAAGAAATGGCCAAGGCAGGAAAAAAGCAGTGCAAACACTTTCAGTAAAAGCTTCAGCATCCTTTGGCGGACCACTTTGGCTGAGTGGCCTATTTTCTGCCATGCCTCCTAATCCAAACTGTCCATATATGATCACAGAATTAATAAAAATTTTATGGGAAAAATTGCAGTTTGGACTACAATGTGCAAAAGAAAAACACTGGCTCCATGGACTATGCCCTGCTTACTCAGAGCAGTAAAACAAGAAGAAGCAATTAGGACTGTTTTTTCTTTCAATTGTTGAATCTGTTTATTACTCAAGCTTGATTCTTGATTATTCCTATTCACAGTTCCCTAATTATTACTTTTTATTATAAAACTGTTGTCACGTTATAAAGATAACTGCAATTATTAATCTTTTTATTATGATTCCAGGATATTTTTTATATAATTATTTTTCTAGAATTGCTCACCCCAGGTTTCTGTTTTTAAAAATTTTTTGGATGTATTTTTTTTTATCAATACAATTAAAATAGTATGAAGATGCATAATGTTAGTTCAGGAGAGAATATTTGTTTTTAAGATTTATAGTTATGGCAAACATCTCTCTCCAACTGTTTTTGTTCTTCCCCTAATCTGCACTAAGTAAACCAAAGCATCTCATTGTATGAGAAATTAAACAGCAGTTACAATACACATTATTAATGAGCAAGAGAAAATAGTTTAACTAGACTGGACAGTCTGTAGTAAGAGTTGAGACACTGTAAGGTTTTACCTCAGAGGGAATTGGACGATGCCAGGTTATTACTGAAATTAAAAGATGAGATATTTTTGGTAGACCTCAGCAGAAATCTATATTATGCAAAGGCTGCCCTGAAAGTAATGCCACCTATTTTACTATGTTGGCCCACAATGTCAGAGGCAGATGTTGGTGCTATGGCAGTAGAGGTTGAACCTTCCCACCAATATTCCATTGCATTTTTTTGCTGTGTGACAGATGGCAGCAGAGGGGCAGCCTGACAGAATGGTGTCTGACATGGAAGTGTGGATGAAAGAAAGGTGTGTAATTGAATTCCTTCATGAGGAAAAAATTGCACCCATTGACATTCGTTGATGCTTGCTGAACATTTCTGGAGACCAAATAATGGATGTGAGCACAGTGGGGGGGTGGGTGGTGAGTTTCAGCAGTAGTAACAGTAACAGTGGTCACCTGCGCTAGTGTAAATTTTTATGAGTGTGGCATGTAGGAGGTTCATGTTCATGGCTGTCAAAAACTCAGAGCTAATGGTGATGACTATGTTGAAAAACTAGTTTTGTAGCTGAAAATTTCCTCTGTTAAATAGTGTTATTGTGCTCTTTGGAAGCATTGTAATTTCCATGGAAACAAATAGGCATTACTTTTGAAGCGACCTATGTAGAAACAATCAACTAGATGATGTTTGAGGTCCCTTCCAACTCAAGCCATTCTATGAAATGTATTCTCTTCCCTGAAAGTCTACAAGTAGTTATGGTTAATGGATGAAAATAAAGATACAGAAAGATACGAATATAAAGAACCTAAAAAAGTCAGGTTACTTATACCTACTATCAATTACATCATTCTGCTGCTTATTTGCCTAAACTGTTCTTAAAAACTGCCAGTAGTAAAGAAACCATCACTCCACTTCTTCAGTGCTTTATTATCGTTAAAGAGTTGTATAGCTTAATCTCACTCTTCTATACTATAATTTTTGGTCATTTTCTTTTTTACTCTCTTTACTATTGACATAGAAATAGGTTGCTATCTTTATGATCTATTCAATGTTTTGCAACCATCTCATCCTTTTTTTTTTTTTTTCTCTTTTTTCCTAAACAGCTCTACTTTGTCTGACTTTTCCTCAGAAGCCACATTTTCTGGATGGTTGCTCTTTCCCCCTCAGCTTTCCAGTTGATTTATGCTTTGCTTGTGTGTACAGGTAAGGCCTCCAGCCTTACTGAATAGACTGAATAGATTGTTATATCGAATACCTCACTTGTTTTCTAGTACTTCATCTGTCTGCTCAACTTCTAATATTTCTTATGCTATGAGCTTTATTGCTCTTTCAAGTTTTTTTAACACTCTACATTGAATACACTTATGAGTACTTAATTAAAAGAACAATAGATGCTAATTATGGAGTGATGGAAAGCACAGTGCAAAACCAAACATTTGGTAAAGTTATAAAAAATAATAGGAAATTGTACAAAGAATAGATACTCAGATACACAGCCTCCAGTCTGTTGGATTGATAGCCTTGATTAATCTTCAGATGAAGTCTGCATATACTTTGTGAGACCTTCAAATTCAGGATGATGAAGCAAACTGAATAAAATCTTTCCTTCTGCCCCTAGGTCTGTGTAAGTCTCTCACCAGGCCTTCTTTGCCAAGGAGGAGTAGTTGAACTTTAAAAATAGAATTTTTCATTCCCTCTTCCCTTCTGATTCCAGTGTCTGGCACTGTCTTTACCTCTCTCCAAAGCACCAAGCAATTTCCTTCTGAAATCCCTTCAGAACCTCTGCCTCCCAAAGCTCTTTGCATTTCCAGCCTACGCTTGGACATTAACAGCTCCCGTCTCTGATCTGCTCATTAAGACTTGAAAAACAAGGCTTTCCCAAGAGCGGTATTCCCTTTCTGCCTATTCTTAACAGTACAGGATTTCCTTTCTCTCTTTTGACTGCAATTTAAGTAGCTCAACTGGGGGCAAACATGGGCAATGAGGCAGGGGTTTAAACAGCAGGGTCAAGACAAATGGAAACCACCAAATTCATTGTTCTTGTGCGTGGTAGCCCTTAAAAACTCTGCTCCTTCCCTGAGGTGGACAGAGAAAGTTCGCTGCAAGCAGGGGTGTCCTCCAAGACACCCTTGGTTTGACAAGAACCTTGCCCTCAAAAATGAAGAAAATGGTTCAACATTTCACTCTCACATCAAAATAAGGTAACTAAGTTGAACGTAAAGAAGCTCTGGAACACTGTTGGCTTTCCATGCTCTCTCTCCTCTTAAAACTAGACTTTCTTTGTCTGTTTTTACGCACCATCAATTCCATTCTATCTGTAGTTTCAACACATTTTTACTAATAAATTAAGCAGAAGAGCAATAAGATGATTTGCTCCAAATCAACAACAGTGATAAGAAACTCAAAATTTTCAGTGCAATTTTTTTTTATCCTTTTAGGTATTGTTTGTTGACAATTTTCTTGCACAGTACTTTTCTAAGATGTCCCTTGTCAAACTCAAAATCTCAGATCTCGGAAATTCAACAATGTCACACTTAATTCTGATAAATATATATCTGAATTTCCAATCAGCACTAAAATGAGAAACTTGCACCTATTTTTTTCTTACAGGAAATGGGAGAAAAATGTAGTTAATTTACTCTATTAAGCCAACTCATATAACAAGTTATTTTAACTGCTGTAATCAAGCAATCAGAATTAAGCTTTCTTCTTTAAAAAAATCTTTAAGAAGGGAAAACATACACAAAGATTAAAATAGACAAAGTAATTGAAAATGCTTGGTTTTAAATTACACTATTAGATTAGTCTGGAGCTTTTTTTTACTGTTGAGGCAGAAATAATATTACTCATTACTCATACTTCCAATTATAAATGTATTTGTTCTCATTTCAAATCTAGTTCATAAATATTGAAAGCATAATGTAAAGTATTGCTGCACAAGCTCACTTTTACGAGCCAGGAATAGGATAAGTTACTGGTTCATTTGTGGATAATAATATACTTACATAATTACACATAACACTAAAAACCTCATTATCATTCTAACAAGCCAGTTGCAATATGCATTGGCCTGGATTGCCTTTCAGGAACTGAGTAGCTCTAAATACAATGACTATTAAATAAAAAAGTCAGGAATCAAATGGTATCAGCTACTAACAATTTTAGAAGAAACAGATGTGAACTCATCTTCAAAGATGATTGTCGAAAGGTCTGAGATCCCACCAGTAAAATTCTTAATTTCCTTTGGCAAAGTTGGCCACATCAGTGCCACTTGCACTGGAGCTGACATATACATGAGGTCCCATACAATAATCAAACAAATCATAGAATCATAGAATGGCTTGATTTGGAAGGGACCCCAAGGATCATCAAGTTCCAACCCCTCTGCCACAAGCAAGGCCGCCAACCTCCAGATCTGGCACTAGATCAGGTTGCCCAGGGCCCCATTCAACCTGGCCTTGAACACCTTCAGGAACAGGGCATCCACAACCTCTCTGGGCAGCCTGTTCCAGCACCTCACCACTCTCTCAGTAAAGAACTTCCCCCTGACATCCAATCTAAATCTTCCCTCCTTCAGCTTAAAACCATTCCCCCTTGTCCTATCATTATCTACTCTTGTAAAAAGTTGACTTTCTTCCTGTTTAATAATGCCCAACCAGGTTCTGGAGAGAAGGGGAGCTAAACTGATGTAAACAGCCTCCACTGAATTGTGAAGCTGATCTGATCATTTTCACCTGAAAATCATTGCAAACTCAAACATCATATGTAAAATGTGTCAAAATTTCACATTTTGTTTTCAGGTTCTGTTTAGCACACTCCAGTACTATTAACTCCACCAAAAAATAAAATAAAATAAAATAAAATAAAATAAAATAAAATAAAATAAAATAAAATAAAAATTCTCTACCATTTGTACATGAAAGACTACATCAATCCTTCAAGTTTTAAACAGGTCACTCTCACAACTCCTCAGGTAATAAGCAATGTCTCTCAGTCATCCAGTGACAACATATGGTTTCCAGCTTCCTTGTCAGTACGCTTGAAAGACCAACAATAATCACATATAGCTGATGCAAGAGTTACCAAAGCATAAAAAAAAATTATGCCCAACTGTAGACACAAGCTTATTTTCAGTTAAGTTCTTTTGTTGGAAAGGAGCAACGCCCCTTTCTCTTCTTCCACATAAATGTCTAGCTTTCCATACAACACCAAAATGTTTATTGTATGAACAGCAAAATTCTCCTGCAGTAAACTGCCACATAGATTTTTAAAGATTGATTTTTCTTGCTTCCTGTTGCTACCAAGGTTAGAAAGTTCTGTCATGTTTACTTGTCTAACAGACCTTCACATTAAAAAAAAAAAATAAAATCTAATTTGGGGTACCCTGGGAATTTAATCACTGCCATGTTTCCTTTTGGAGGATATTCTGCTTGCAGCTTTTAACTTATTATTGTAATGCATTTTGCTCTGAAAGGTGCTACATGAAATTAAACTTCGTTCTACTCTTTCAGGGTCAATGCTGAAACTGAACTCCTCTGATAACCTCAGACATTTCATCAGTATTAATTTCCCAATGGATTCATCACCGAACTAGCAACCCAAAGTTTCCATTGGCTGGATAACTGACTGTTCTTCCCTAATTTAATTATGAAATCTCATTCAAAAGATTTTTATTAAATTTGAAATGGCCAATAGTAGTTAATGGCAACAGTGTATCAGTTCCATGATGTCCCTTTAAGAAGTAAATAAAATTCAAGCCCTTTATTCAGCCTCAGCCCTTCAAAAATGTCCACCAGTATGTCACTTTAATTGCATAAGTATTTCTATTGATTTTGGTAGAAATCACACATACTATTGAGCTAAGCCATATACAGGTGTTTTAAAAAGCATTACAGACATAGAGCTCAATAACATCAATTATAAAGCTAGACTGCATAATTAACCAGCCAAAACTTGTAGATTTAAACAGACAACCTTAAATCCTTAAACTTTTGTCTCTACATATTCATATTGTTCATTGAATGAGTTCTTTTTTTTTTTTTTTTTTTTTTAAAAAAACGGTCATTGTGATCATGCAATTAGAACTGTATCATGCACACAATTTTGGACATCCTCAAGCACTCGGCATTATCAGAGAGCAATATCTATCTGACCAGCCCATAACTTCAAATTTCAGAACAATGAAAACAGACTTTTTTTAAGAAGTTCTGCCATCTCTAAGAACAGAAATAAGCTACGTCATTAAGAGATTTTCCATAGGCTGGTTAGAGAGAACAAAACATCTTTCCCCTTTTTACTGAATACCACTTTTCCAGACTCTGTCCATCAGCCAAAACAGCATAATAATAAAATGTTACTTGAATCAGTTGCTAGAAAGCATTATTAATCAAGATCCTGCCTCAGTTTCAGTTTCTACCAAACACAGTGGGAATAAAAAGGTGTAGCAACAGTATGGTTGATCACAAAAGCACTCAGTTTAAAAAGAAAAATGTATTAGAGAACTCAAAAGAAATAACTGTTGCATGAGGTTTGATCTGTGCCCATGCTTATCAAGGATGGCAACATGACATAACATATGCTAGGGAGCTAGAATTTATAAACAATAGTATTGCATGAGAAACAAAAAACAGAAGTTCTATATTAGTATAATATGCAAAAACATCTATTTTAGGGATATATTCTATATATCTCATTTCTCAGCCACTTCTGATGAACACAGCTAAGCAGCCAAAGATAAAAGGAATTGCAAACTGTGTTCATGTAAGGTTCTGCAAATAATTCTACACTGACTGTTAAATAAAATTAGATACTGAAGCTTTTCCTATGCTAATTCAGTTTATAAGTTAGAGACAGGGGACTCATTTATTTTAAGAAAAAGAATTAAATTTGCATCTATTTTCCTATACGTGAAGAAAAAGTATGTAATTCATGCAACTGCTTAGTAGGCTCCTATAGCCAAATACCCTCATTATTAAAATTTAACATTTCTATGTAAATAGACAGGGTAAATGGCTTCTTCAGACAAGAAGCCATGTGCAGTATCAGGTGACAATTAAGGCATGCTTCCAAGAAACACACACAAAAAATTTCATCTGCTTTAAGTAGGGACATACTAAGAGTAAGTAGACAGACTATTTCCCATTTCTAAAACTTAACTTGTAATCATTCTACTCTATAAATGCAGAGCCTTACTGAGTGCAACACAAAAACAGACATTATACTGAAAATTCAACCTTCTCTAAACTCATTTGCTTCTTTTAAATTACATGTTCTTGGACCCTTCTGTGAAAACTGGGAGGTTAATTGTGATAGTACATTGCATAATTCCACAGCCAAATGCTGAAGTACTTCTACATAAATACCATATGTTTGTCTTAGGGAAACTGAAGCAATTAATTAGGAGTTCAAGTCCAAGACTTTGGAAAGTAATACTCTGAACACAATCAGATCGTTACACCGTACACCGTGAAAATCGAAGTTTTAATTAGTAGCTAAAACACGAGTCATGGCAAAAATAATAATAATCTGAAATTTTGATTTGTGTCAGACTTTGTTTTTTGTCACTGACATTGTTTATAAAAAGACACCACACACAAGCCAGTCACAACAAAAGCCATTTAAATTTGTCACACTGTTCCAATGAAGGAAACACCTGTTAAGAATTTTTTCTTCTTACCTACATTATTATCATCTACTTTAAAATTGTCTGTATCATGTCAGTAAAGAAAATGCTCTAATAAATAAAGTGTAACGAGGAAGCAGAGTAATGGATCAGTTTGAAGAATCCTCACAGGGCCCTAGAAGGCCAGCTCTGACTCTAGTCTAGCCCACCCAGCTATCCACTTTAGCACACTGCATTATAAAGCATCGTTTCTTACAGTCTCTGCTCTCCTAAAGAAAGTACAGCGTTATTTTGGCCTGATCCATAGAACAGTGATGGTGAAGGGTGCTTTTCCGTAGAACTCAATACAATAATTACTTTACTCACCACGTATTCAAATACAAGTGTCAAGGTCTCCTTGGTGTGAATGATGTCATGAAGCAGCACAATGTTTGCATGTTTCAGTCCTTTCAAAAGAGAAGCTGAAAAGCAAAACATACGTGTTATCTTAAAAAGGATCAAAGCATGTTACATCGACTGGCATATTTTTTTAGTGACTTGGATGATTATTTGACATTTTGAATATCATAAACGGATAACCAAGAGTTGTACTTCATCTTCTAAGGCCGCGGACTTCTATTCAATGTGTGTGTTCCTTTTTAGTGTGATTTTCTTTATCTTACTGATCAAGCCCAGTCTCCCTTAGAGGCAAAAATGAGCTATGGCAAGAGATGCCTTCCTTAGCAACCTCCTCGAGGTGGATCAATCATTAACTTCTAGAGAAGAACTTCTAGTGAGAGTCAGGGAACTTCTAGAGAGGGTAGACAGGAAACTTCTAGAGAGTCCAGCGGAGGACCACAGAGATGATTAGGGACCTAGACTATCTCCCTTATAAGGAGCATCCCAGCAGAGAAGATTTACAGCTAAATTCTAAATGCATCCTATGAATGGTATTTTAAGGAGTAATTATCCTTTCTCCCAAGAATAATATAGATTTGATGGCATCACTTTTATTAGCTCGTGAGAAATGAAAAATGGTGTTGTCTCACCATATATTTTTTCTTTAATGGAACTAGCTCATGTTTTCAGACTACTGACAAATAAAGACTTGGTGAACTTCTAGGTGATCTCCTTCACTGAATTTATTTTCCTTCAGAACGCATATTTAATGTTCATACCATAATACATATTTAATGTTCCACAAGTATGGCATATTTCAGCAATATGTGCTGACAAGCCATGTGCTGTTACCAACATCATGCTGTCTTGTCACCTCATGCATACATCTGAACAGGACTATCAGTCACCACAACAAAGTAAATAATAGATACAAAGACATGCAAATGAGAGGCATATTTCAGTAGTGAATAACGGGGAACTTTCATCTGTCATCCTTCTTCTGTCAAAGAAAATAATGAACCATCAAATGGCACTCCCAACCTCTAAGACAGCGTGCGTCTCTCTCCACTGCTGTGCAAAATTGAAGCTAAGGGGCTCCCACAACACAATTACCCTTTGCTATCCTATTGAAGGTGCTCCATCAGACTGAGCTAACTCAGGGGTCATCTGGCTCTGTTTTAGGGTAAGTACATATCGCATCTCATAATGGTCTTTAAGAGATCTGACAAGCTGATGCCTTTTGAGGAAGTAACACAATAGCAGTGCAGCATCTGGCTCGACCAGTGCCTTTCTACAAGCATCCACAGCAGCAAAACTCCAGAGTTTAGCAAAGGGGAAAAGAACATACAGTAACTTTAAAGCACGTCCAAAGATATCCTCATGCCAGGTTTCCGAACCTGCAAGTGAGCTCCGTGACCAGGAATGAGGCAGCTCACCAGCCTGGCTGAGGAAATGAGAAGCAATGCCTCAAGCAAGCCACTTTGATCAGCATTCTACAGCTCGTGCCACACAGAGGGTCAGCACAGAGGAACCTTTCCTGTGCTCTGAATATGGTGCTACTAAACTGTAAATTCTCTCTTGCCATTATTTTTATTATTTTTAAGCACCGGATCAGTGCATCTCTAGTCCTTACTGGCATTGCACTGATAGAGTAGAAGCTTTTTTTCTGAAAGGAAAAGCCATGTACAATTTTCACAGGACTCTCATCTTAAAATTTGGAGATTTTCTTGGAGTAAATTTTTAAAGCACAACCGTGAAAAAATGCTACTGAAAGAGATATGAATACAAACAACAGATAATTAGAACAATTATTCCAAAAGAAGGTTTCTATCAGAAGCAAAAACTTTTCATTGGAGGAACCGAGAACACAGCTTGCTTGCAGTAAGAGAGCTTTTACCAGTTCTTACTTCAAATATTGCCAAACGGCCACACATGCACAGAGACTGGGAACATAAAATATGTCCTGGCAGAGCCTCTGTCAAACCTTAGTAGTATTTATGACTTCTGTCAGCTTTTGCTGCTCAGCCCATCACCTCAGGCATCTAATTCCTCTGGTTGGCCATTACTATGCTGCTAAAATCTGTATATGGGTCATTAAAGCTTAAACAGTACATTGAAAGCAGCTTACCCTGAGGTCTTTGCAAATATTCTTTCCTCTTCGGTCCCCTCCCCCTCTTATTTATCTTCTCTAATATCTAATCATCTCTTTTTACAGCCTCACTGTTCAATATCTGCTATATACTACAAGAATTATAAAGCATTACCTGCAGGTTGATATTTCTGACTTCTCCCATAGCCCAAGTGTAATGTCATAGATAATAAGGCACAGAAAGCAAAATCTTCTTAATTGCATTAATTTTACAATTTTACAATTGCAAAAAGCAATTCCACCATCAATTTACATTGTAACAAACCAAGTGTAACTGTGGACACCAACAGAATCACCCCATGGGTTTGTCTATCAGCACTATGATCAGAGCTGGTAATATCAGCTGTCTTTGTGAAAATGCTGCCTTGTTGCATTGAAAAAAAAGAAAAAAAAAGGAAAAAAGAAATAGAGAATAAAATGAATAATAGGAAAAGGGTAACAAGAAGTAAATCTGTCTGAAATAGGAAAGCTGTTTCTTTTTCCACAGAGCACTTTAAAAACAAAACAAAATACAGATTGATGGCGCTTGGGTGTTCGCTTCAGAAACATTCCCTTGGAGAACAAATGACCAGTACACCTACTCATCTGGGCAACTTTTTGCTTGAAGGGGATAGAACTTTGGATGAACTCCACTAACTCAAAGACAAAACACAGAAAGTCACATTCAAGAGAATGAAAAGCAGTTCAGGGAATTCATCAGCATCACTCTGAGACAAATCTGACTTCAACTTTGAAGTTACCAAAGCAGCTGCTGCTCTGGAGCTCTGCAAGACTCCAGGTACTGCTGTGCCTGATGTTACTTCCAGAACAAACATTCTCCCTCAGAATGCCAACTCAGTCCAGTGGTTATCACCCACAGATTTCACACAAAGACATTTTTCTTTTAAGATTAAAAGACAAAAAAAAAAAGGTGAAGAAAATTACAACGAATCAAACACGGGAACGACATGTTAGTATTCGCTTATCCTTAGCACACATTCTTAAAAACAAAATTACATAATGCTACTTCAATACTACTGACCTTCTTTTTTTACCCTCTGCATTATATGTAAGATAAACAGATGGCAGCATTTTTAATTCATTTCCCCAAAGAGTTTTGAGGAAGCAAAGTAGTGCATGATGCTAGAATGCCTATTTTAAAACACTTTGGACAAAATATATGCATTTGAATGGACAGGTGCTTTTCCTGTCATGTGTTTGCACATTCTCTTACAGCAAAATCTAGCAAAAGAAAACAGGGCAAAGAGATTAGTGACATACTTCTATAATTAACGACATCCAAGATGATAATTTTTGTGACTTGTACAGAAGTTCATGACCCAAGCTACTAAAACTAACAACACTCAGCACTTCTCCATCAAGGGCTAATAACCATATTTGCATACATAAAGGAAACACATTGTATTTGCCTGAATAACCATTACAGATTTCTCCTCCAACAAGGAGATGCTCTCATCTATTATGAACTCCTGGCACTCTGCCTTACTGCTTGCGTTGGTCAAGGAGCTTTTTTCTGTTCCCAGAGGAGCTGGGTTCTAAAGTATGCTCCCTCCAAGAGCAAGCCAATCCAGAAGGACTGCAGCCAACTCTTACCAAAAACCTGAGCAGCATCAGTAAATCAATGCCTCTCTCACTGCAGGGTTTACAACATCAACTCAAGCCTGACACTCCACTAACAAAGTCAGATCAGCCCTGACTTATATCAGGAAGGTTTGGAAAGCAGGCAGGACCTAAACAGCTCTCTGAAAAAGGCTATTTCAACACACTCATAATGTAACATTTCAAAGCTATATGTCAAAGTCAACATAAATAACTATTACTTTCATCTCCCAGGCCTCACACAGGAAGAAGTTCTCACTAGCAGCGCTACCAAAGATGATACCTTCAGACATGTGGAGCACAGTGAGCTAGAACATTAATTGTGGTACGTGGATCATCCTATCACAATTCATTCATTCTTGCAATTCCTGGCTATCACCTTGTTCTCGCTTTGTGAAAAATCACAGCTCTCCACAGTGGCCCTAGACAAAAGACTCTCTCATGATTTCCAAATTGCCTGGTATTTCAGCAGTCTCAAAACTTTTATCAGCAGTAACAAAACATCTCAACTCTCATGCTGCTCATATTTACCATAATGTACAGCTGCTGCTTATCCTTGCTCAGATTACCTACTGTATGCAAAGGCTGTGATACTCCCACTGATCTTCCAAAAAGTGCATCTGTGACAATGCCTGCTTTGCTCAGTATATAGTAATTGCGGTACCCTCTGGGGCTACCGTGCACCAGTGCTCACATCTCAGCAGCTTACACGCTGCTCCTCACACTCACTGCCCTTTTTCACTAACATCACTATTACTCTGGGAGAACATTTCTTGTTAGGAGAGTTTTGCTCTTCAAGACAGCACATCATGGCAGTTTGCACCTATTTAGTATTGTTAACATAACATCTTGTCTGCCCTGTGTAATTTCTGAGAACCAAATCACACAGGTTCTAGTCAGTAGCACAGATTTGTGAAAGCAAGTGGTTTGGTTGTGTTTCAGAGCCAAACAATGTATCTGCAAAGTGCTGTGGCTTGTCACATTCTGCAGAAGCAAGGGCGTTCTCTGACAGAGTGCCAACTTCTTCTCATAAACAGTTGGGTTCTGTCTTTTCATTCTGAGCTCTCCTGGAAAGATGTTGTTAGTGAGAAAACTTTCATAGATTTTTCCTTATCATGTCTTCAGAACAAATACACCAAATCTGTCTGCACAAACTACAGAAGTTCTACTTCTTTTCCCAGCAACTTGTTTCCACCTACACATATTTTACATTTTGTTGGGTTTTTTTGTTTGTTTTTGTTTTCAATTTGGCCTCCAAGGACAATGCTCCTTGTGCTTCTCATTCACTTCCTACACAGCAGGACACTTCGCATGCAGAAAGTTACTTAGAACTATAGAATAGGGACAGGAATTCACCACTCTATGTTGGTTTTGCAGTAATAAGTGTGCACAAATTTCCTTCTCAGAAACACAGTGCCCAGATTCGCACTTTACTATTTTCCAGTTCACCCACCTGAAATAATTTACTAGGAGCAAATATATTCATTCTCTTACAACCCCTATATGACATGATTCCATTCAGTGGATCTGTATGTCCCAGGGAAGACCAAAATGGCCACAGACTTCCCATGTTCTCACCACAGGATATATTCTGCAAAGTGATTGTTATTTGTAATCCCAGGTAATTTACTTTAGAGCTGCACACAAGTAAATGCACAGAACAAGCCAAGTTCCACTCTGATCTTAGTGAGCACAATGCAATAAAGATATACAGATCATGGTTCAGCTTTGAAAGATTTCCAGGAAGAAATTCCTTAACAAATTTCAAAAGAATCTGTGAGTTAAAGGAAGAGCAGAAAAAGCAACAAATCTTTCCAATTGGTTATTATGCAGGCTTTAGGTGAATTACCTTCTTTACAGCCAATTCCAACCTCATGACAGTCTCTGCTAGATTTAACAAATGTCCTTTCTTCTAGTTTTCATTAAGTCAAAAGAAAAATAACAGTTTGGCATTAAGGAAGTGCCTCAAATCCTTGCAATAAAGGATTTGCCAGCCCCTCGACTGTTGGCTGCTTTGAGGAAGGACTTCTTGGAACACATTAGCTACATCTACCTCCTCAGGCTGAAATTCAGTCTGACACATGAGTGGGCTGAACTTTTATCCAAGTACTTTTTTATTTGTGAAATCTCTATTTTCTGTTCATACTTGAAAGTGCAGTATATTATTTAAACTAGAAATACAGAAAAAGAGCATGTATACAACGGAGGCACCTTTAGAGTTTCTAAAGAGGCTGAAGCCACTTTGCCTATTGAACTGTAACAATGCATTGGAAAGACTGATCAAACAAGTTCTGAAAAGCATTACAAAATGTTATTCTAACAGACATACAGAAGACTGCTGCCATATGAAATGAATGTCTCTTTCATTATGTCCTAGATACAAATTTATGTGCTGTGTATTGCTCCCGATGTTCTTCAGACACAAGTACATATGGAGGTTAAAAATAATGAGATATTATCTTATTAAAGCCAGGCTCCCATGGAAAAAGACTGTAATATTCTACTCATATCTTGGAGGAGCCAGTCATATCTTGCCTTCACTGTCTATTTCAGTACTCAAGAGGACAAAACTGTGTAAATGAAAAATATGTCAATGTATACAGAAAACAATTCTACAACATAGGCAAGCATGTGAGAACGAGTGTCTGTTGCCTTTTTATACACACATACCGTGACTGGGACCAGCAGCACAATGTACTAATAAAACTGTCACTGTTGTATTATGAGCTGTTTTTATTAGTTTTGCTATTTTGCTGAATTTCAGACATAGTTTTCATATAAATATCTATTCTTCATGATAAGTTCTTTGCAAGTTTTCCATGTAAGTAGTTCATCCATTTCTCAAAAATAGGCTTAAGTAACATCTATAACGCCTCAGTAACTTTTCCCTTGAAAAAAACAAACCTCTATTTGAATCAATACTTGAAACCCGGAAATATTTAGGCCTTTAAAATAGAAATACACATTTTGCCATCTCCATGAAAACCCTCTAAATTTGATCTAGTTATAAGCTTTTGATACCACTTCTTCGGGTCAGACTGACTCTAGATATGTCATTATGCAGTGACGGTGTACAACTACACAATGGTCCATTATGAACAAAAAAAAGCTAAGAGCAAGCCTGTGGGAGAAGAAGATTTTGAAAATACCCTTGGGACCTTTTGGTTGTTAAGGGACAGAACATAGGCTACGCAGACTCAGAGATGGACTGTGAATGACAGGGATCCTGGACTCAACTACAGGAGACCCAGACTACCCCAGCAATGACACTGAAACTGAGTAGCAGCAGACAGAAAGGAAGGAGGAATGCAGAAAAGGGGAGAGTGCATGACGGGTTGCAATCCACAGTGGAAGCTAGGGTGGCAGCATAAGGAAAAACAAAAGCCAAAGGACAACTGAACAGCCTGTGCAGGAAAATGAAAGGAAGAGTGTGGAGACAAGACAAAATAAGGGGCACAACACAACGTATGGGAAGAGCACGGATTGACACTTCGGGCAAAGTAAACAAGTATGCAGACACTAGCACATATTCTCCACTTAAGCTCATCTCAGAACACAAGATTCTTATAGATTACCAACCTGCTACTTTCAGCAGAATTCAGTGAAAATGCCTGGCATGTTTCTTCATTTCACTCTAACTTGAGTTAACAGATAGAACAGATTCTATAGAAGAAAGCTATCATGGCTACCAGCTGGTGTTTCAGTTCAAGTAGGACATGTCCATACAAGATACAGAGCTTTCAAATACAATGAAACAAGAGTGTAGATGCAACCCTATTAAAAGGAATATGGATTTCCGTTTGATTTTTCAAACAGAAAATGACATAAACAAAAATCTGAATCAAAATACAGCAAGCCACACCAAGCAATATGAAGAAAAAATTAATTTATAGCGGCATCTGCACAGTCACTACTATGAGATAAGCTAGAGCTTTCAGCACACAGCTGCTTCGTTAGCTAACTTCCATTTATCTCACACTTCAACAACCTTTAAAGTCACAGTCTACCTTATCCTGTAGTGGCTACTTTGTGTGCTTGTACAGAATCCCAGAATGGCTGAGGTGGGAAGGGGCCTCCAGAGCTCACCTGGTCCAACCCCTGCTCAAATTGAGCCTTTTAAAGCCACTGATTTTTCTTGGCTCTTTTTTTTTAAAAAAAAAAACAGATGGAAGAAATGGTTACTAAAATTTTGTTTTTATACAGGATCAAGTGTGAAGTTGATAAAGCAGCATGTCCAACTTCACTGGAAGGCACAATGTTCTTTGTAGGACCTTGTTCATTCACTACAGAAGCTGAAAAGTCCACAAGGATCAAGTCAGAAGAAAATAATCCCGACCTTTACCCTCACCTCTACCCTTGGCTGAGAACGCCAATTAAGTCACTCAAGCTGGGATCATCACCATGGTCCTTATCTTCTGGGCACATTAACTTCAGATCTTACTTCATGATTACGAGAACCAAGAAGTCCTGATAGGCAATTACTACAGAATCTCAAGTGACACTGTACACTCATACACTCATACTTAGCACTGGTGAGGCTGCACCTCAATTACTGTGTTCAGTTTTGGGACCCTCACTACAAGGCAGACATTGAGGCCCTGGAGCATGTCTGGAAAAAGTCGACGAAACTGGTGAAGGGTCTGGAGCACAAGTCCTATAGGGAGTGGCTGAGGGAACTGGAATTGTTCAGTCTGGAGAAGAGGAGGCTCATTCTCCTTACCATTCTCTACAACTCCCTGAAAGGAGGTTGTGGCAAGTTGCAGATCAGCCTCTTCTCCCAGGTAACAGTGGAAGGACTAAAGGTAATGACCTCAAGATGTGCCAGGAGAGGCTCAGGATGGATAATAGGAAAAATTTCTTCTCAGAAAGAGTGGTAATGAACTGGAACAGGCTGCCCAGGAAGGTGGTGGAGCCACCATCCCTGTAGTTTTTCAAGAAGAGGGTATATGTGGCACTTAGAGACATGGTTTAGTGGGTGCGGTGGTGATGAGTTAATGATTGGACTAGATGATCTCAGTGGTCTTCTGAGATCATCTTAAGATTTGGTTTGGATCCAAACTTAATGATTCTATGATTCTGTTATTCAATGCCATGCAAGTACTTTGAAAGTCAGTGAACATCTCAAAATCACTGTTTAAAGGAACTCTTCAACAAATGGGGTGATAAGAAGATGAACAAATATTTACTAACTAGTCAGAGTACAGTGATAAGTAGTCCAGAAAAATCTCAATACCGTCAGTTTTAATAATGCACAGTAGGTGCGTACAGCTAGAGCCACACGAGAGCAGAACTAAATTAATCGTTCATCATCTGACACAGGCAGAGATCACACAGCAGGAGCAAACATGGTGCTATTGTGTAATTAAAGAACAGTACTGTATAAACAGATCAAGTTTTCACAGATAAACTTAGTTGTGATAACTTTTGAATGATTGACTTTGTAGTTGTAATAAAGACCTGCTGCTGTACCGGGGATACCTGCAACATTAGTATTATGTGTTCTGAAGGAGGGTCTAAATAACTGAGCACCAGTACTGAAAACCTTGACCCGTGAAAGTCAGTGTTTTGTTACTCATTTTTCCCAGTACATTGTGTTCAACAAGAAATCACTTAGCTGCGTATAACTGCAGTGAATGATTTCTTCATACATAGAAGACAGAAAGGAATCTCAGGAAAGTATTTAGTTGTATTAATACAAAACCCAGCCACCTACAAGCATATTTTATCCACTACTTACAAAAGAGGAATGACAAAAAAAATCTATTTTTTAAAACCTGCTTTTGCTATATTTCTCAGTGGGACATTTCCTTCAGCAAAAACACTGCATGAAAAACAGAAAGAATTCTTTCTGTCAACATAAACTTTAGGCTGCAGGAAGAAAAAAAAAAAAAAAAAAAAAGGCTAGGGGCATATGTATTGCAATTTTTTGTAAAGAGAGTGAGACAGAAGCCTGTAAAGGATCATGTCAATTTTCTTTTTCTGGGTGGGTGATGCTCAACATGCCTCTTCACTCACAGCTGGAAAATAATGCTGGAGTGAATATGGCATTTCTTTGTCTCTTGTGGGATGATGTAAAGGTTAAAGAAAGGCAGACTCAGTAAGAAGCTAACAAATATTTATTTTCACAAATATTTTAACATACAGAGTCACAGTGAAGATAAGGCACACTGTTCTGCAACTGGAAGGAAAATGACGGTGGGTATAGGAAATTAACAAGGATTTCATAACAGTAAATGAAACCCAGTCACAGCATAACTTACACTTAGGAAGCAACTCAAAACAATGAGCTACTAGGCTTAAGCACAATTAGAATATGAATAATATCTAGAATATTTACAAATATTTTTAAGGACAGGAAATAACCTTAATTCTTCAAAATCTCCTTGATACATAGTATTTAATTTGCATGAAATCTTTCTTTCCCATCCAAAAATGTGCTAAGCATACAAACTACAAAATGGCAAGATTCTCTCAAGTAACTTGTTAACTAATTTCCAAAATGAAAAATAAAATAAAGTGATAAAGTAATCAAGCAGACTCTACAACATAATCAAGCAACATAACACAGTGACAATCGCAGTGGAGGCTAGAGCAACCTTTTTTCCAGACTAATCAAATGAAAGAGGCTGTATCAGAAAATCCTAGTGATGTTGTACAATCAACAGTAAAGCACTTTGGTGCCAATATTGGTGGTCATCAACTTAGCAATCATATCTGAACTTCAGCATTCTTTTCACATCTGAAGGACCTACCAGCCTACAAAGAAGAGATATGCTGTTCTCCTTTGGTCTTTGCTCTAGGTATTCTCTTCATTCTCACCTTAACTGTCATTTACTCTTGCAATTCATAGCATCCATCATTGCTGTTATTGAATTTAAGGTGCAATCAATTGGGAAGAAGCAGAAAACCATACAACTGACCCACAGGATTTTTGCTTTGTTCACCCTGGAGTACAACTGAATCTAAATCAGGATGACTGCAAACTTTGTAAATTTATATTTAAATGACATGAAGATCTGCACTACTCTGTCACTGTCTAGAGCAGCATGTGCTTATTTAAACTTTGTGGACAATGTTCAACTTTTTAAAGGACAAAAAATCCCTTATGCAAAATATGATAAGCACTGTATGTTACTTTAAAAAGCAGTTGGCCCTCACAGAAAGCAAGAGAGGTGCCAGTACAGAAAAGAGGGTCTGCAGGAATGTCTCAGCTTCACGAAGCTGACAGCCACAGCTGATAGTGACGGGATGATGATAAAGTTAAGCAACACTAACATCAACAAGAGACCTAGTTGAGGTGAGCTAATCATTTCTACCCTCTACTTTTGTAAAAAAAAAAAAAAAAAACATGATTTTCAAATGCAGATTCTGAATTACCTGCATAGATATACGATATCAACTAAACTATGGATCTAAATCCATACTGGAAGCCATTCTGAGCAGCAACATAATTAAAACACACCCAAGAAACCTGAGAAAATACATTAAAGAGATCTGTCAGCATAACCCATTAACACCACAGGTGGTAAGAAATTATATATTTTTTTAAAAGGCCAACTCAACAACCAACAGCTTATCTGTCTCCTACATGCAGACATAAAACATCACTTCCCAGCCCACTTGAAAATGTGCTCAGTTCTATCACTCCGTTGTGTCATGCATCAATTATGAGATAATTATGGCAATTTACTGTTTGCTTTTCTAGTTAAGATTCTTTTTATAGAATCATAGTAATGAATGATGACAGTATCAAAACGGATAGCACTGCCTCATAAAGTACCAGTTTCTGCAAGACAACACTATTACATTGCCAAACTTTAATCAAATGTCCTGATCTTTTACAGTTTGTGTCTAACAGTGTTTGTTCCAGTCAAAACAGGTCAGCCTTTTCCAAGAAAGCACTTGAGAACAAAAGCACTCTTCAATGCTGGTGACCTTTTCTTCAAACAATTCTCAGATCTTATGCATTGAAAGGCAGCCTTCAAAAGTTACACTTCAGGTCAAGGACATGTTTTTTCTTGTTTCTTGAAAATCTGTCCAATTTGTCAAAGTTTATATCTGGTCAGGGGAAAATTCTACTTCAAAGCTGCACTTTAACAGCTAAAATCTCCCAAACAATCCATCCTCCCTGAGTATGCTTTAACATTCTCATATTTGGCAAAAGCAAAAGAAATTTGAGCCAACAAGTCTGGAATTGAATGTCAGCTATAGATGTGACTGTTAGCAATAAAACTCTTCTGACAGTTCCCCCAAAATTACAATCCCCAAACTGATCTTGAACAGACGTATTTCCAAGCCCCTGCTTCATTTCTGCGCCCTCTTACTCATCATTGCTGCTAGTGACAAAAAGGCTGGGAAACACTGCCCTGCGCAAGTAGAGTCCCCATCTTAGTCCCACAGAGTCCTGGCTGAGGCCATCGACCCTTCCCATCTTCTTGTGACCACTTTCCACACACAGTGCTGCATTGAGTGGCTTCTGTGATTTGCATTCTTACAAACCTACCAGCCATTCCTAACTGACAGCTTTCAATATCACTTTTCGCCCGGTTCTCCTCTCTACCAGTACCCAGATACAGGCAGTGCCAGTCATGTCAGTGAGTAAATTAAAGAATGACTTCAACAAAGCCACCAAATTTTGGGGGCCAAGTTTCTCTGTCAAGGAAACGCATTAAGCTGAAAAAAGTCACAGGAATTAGGACCGAAACAAATATCCCCAGATGCTACTGAATTTCTTTACCAGCCTGGCTAATTAGTGTGTATGCTACTTCAGTCACTTCTCAACATTAAACTGCAGCTCTGAAGGAACTTACCAAGAGAGGAATACCGAATTCCTCTTCCAACACATGCCAGAAAGTTTTGGCAAAACATCAAGAATGGATTGCATCTGAAAGTCTAAGAGCATATTCCAGTTCAGACTTGCATATTAAAACAGTGGCAGCCAAAATGCTAACACTTGCAATGCTAAACCCTAAATTCCCACCTCGGTTCGACACGTCAAATAAGACCAGACCTATGAAGGCAGAACAAAAACATTACCCAACAGAAAAAGGAAAGATCAGTCCATGAAACAGGCATGAGAACACCACTCATTGATATCTAATTAGAGCTTAGCAACCCAGTGATGACAGATCGCAGACTTCAGCAGGCCCATCAAAATGCCTCTCCCCCAGCTGGATAGGATGCTTACATATGACAGCTCGATAATATTCAAAGCAAACAGACGAGATCTCTACAGACAAACAAACCTGGTCAGAAGCACATTTCTCTCCCAAACTTCTGCATGAACATGATAAGCTACATGAAAAATATTAAGAAGATCCACTTATCTGAGAAGAAATTACAGTCAGGTATCCTTATCTCAAAGGTATTTTTAACCTTAACTACATAATGAGTGCTACACACCATAGTAACTGGGGTGGTGTCACTGCCATGAAAAATTATCTGCTGGTTTTGTTCAATATTTTGTTGGCCGTTAATAAGTACTGTTAATAAAGCCTCATCCTTTGGTACAGTTTGGCTTTCATTTCATTTGAGGAACTTTTATAAACTTGTTTACATAATTCTCAGATGTTGATTTATAATTCTGTCAATGATTTTACAAGGTTAATGGACTCTGTAATTAAACAAACGAATGAGAAACTGAACTACTTTAATTTTATGCGCTTCAGTCCGCCACAAAAACAGCATATTCTGCATAGATCTTGGACATATGAAACATAGAGAAAAAAACACCTTCTTGCTGACAGCTCCAAAAGAATGTACAAAAAAGGACATTTTCTTCTTAATGACAAGCCATGGTGTGCTTCAACTCAGCATTTTGAAGAAGAGAGATTGAGGCAATCTCCTATATGCTTCTGATAAATACCTTTACTCCATAGGTATAATTTTCAAGTTAAAAAAAAAACAACAAAACACTGAATAAAAGCTCACCTTGTGAAACTGAAGGCTCAAAAGCATAGCTTCTCTTTTCAGGAGTATATCTATTATCCAAGATATTTTTCATTTAATTTAGACACCACTTTTTTAATTTAAACCTCAAGCTTTTAATTAATTTATTTTCAAACAAATGTAATGAGAAGTAAACAGCACCGATAAAGAAAGTTCCAAGACCCTTACTCTAAAAAAAATACGTTCTGATCAATCTGTCCAAAAGGAAGCCAATTAAGGCTTGAAAATTTCAAAAAAAAAATAGTTAAAACATTTCATATCCTTCCTTTATAATTTTTTTATTCAATTAGATTACATCCATTAGTGACCCATCATGCTCCTTTTTAAGGTCAAACAATCAGAAGGCGCAATAAGTATAACCCAAATGGTTTTGTGGAACTAAACATTTGGTCATCCAAAATTCCCTAAAAAACTTGATTTGACAGCAACAACATAATAGAAGTTCATTCTAGGGGGAAAAAAATGAAAAAAAAAAAGGAACAAAATACCCTGATTTGGGGAGGGGCAGAGGGATGTTGATTGGATGTTACTTTTTTTCTGGTCCAAAGGTTTCCTACCACCTTAGAGCGGTAAGTGCTTCACATTCTTGAACTGCGATCAGGAGTTATTTACATTCAAAGAATTCTTTGAATGATGCTTTCCATCTTCTTGTCCATAGCCATAAAAAAAGATGAAAGACAAAAATGCATGGGCTGATGGGGAGATGGGAAGGTTATTAGTGCAATTCATAAGCCTCTTGGACCAGTGGCCAGAAATCCAACAGAAAGATTTTAAGTCTTGAACCCATTATCCACAGAAATATACTCTTACAGGTTATTTAGTTTGACCTCCTCAATAGAAGGAGCAATTTTCAAGCCCATAAATTTTTACTGAGCATATCTTTAGAAAGACATCCATCCTCTTGCAACAAGCCAAGCATAAAAGCATCCCCAACCCTCATCCATGTCTGGGAGAGTAGGAAATCCATCTAATCTCGCACTGGTAACTGGAGCAAAGCCTGTTTAGTCAGACTTTGAATGGAGACTATGCATTGCTCCAAAATCTTTTCTTTTGCACTTATATAGATTTATGCAAGCAAGGCTCAGAGACAGCAGCATACAGACACACATCAATACCTGTAACTTGAGTTTTGTTTGTGAACTGCTGCTCTAAGCCTTAGTTTCTCCACCGACAGGCAAAATAATGCATTTTTTATTATGCAAATATTCCTCTGCATTGTGAATAGGGCCTCGAGTGATTCAAATGGTAATTCAGTTAGATATCTTGATGTAAAGCCAGCATTTCAACCATGTCAGTTTTATAACCAAGACTTTCTGAGAAACCTGGAATTGACAATTGAAAAATAACTTTAGGATCACAAGTACGTTGGGATAAAGCAACCTGGAAAAGTGTGGAAGTTCTTAACAAGATTTGGTCAATCAGCCTACAACCTGCTGGATTTGTGTTTAGTTACACATCCCTTCAGGAATTGACAGTTTCTTAACAACAGCAATGAAACACTGCTAAGCTGAGAAGCCAAACTGAAATAACAAAAGCAAAATTTTATCTTGTCCAGAGCTTAACGTGCTAAACGTTCAGGGTTTGTATGTTCGTGTTTTTTAATAAACCCCGCATACAACCCAGCACATGTTCTTATGAAAACATTCTCCTATTACGCACATTTTTAGACTTCACAGCACACAAAAGAGCAGGTGTGCATCCTGTATTCTGAACAAATAGAGGGAAAGGAAGTGAGCATGTGAGTGAGTGTTTCATCCTGGCATTTGAGGGTGAAATTTTTAAAAAGTATTGTAGATTATATTTTTTTCTAGTTACAAAATTTCAGACATACTTAGACTACAGGTCCATTTTAATTGTGTCCTAACTAGAACTTCAAAATCGACCTAATGGCTTTTTCTTCTGCTTTATCTTTTTTTTCAATATGTTGTTACTAGAGTAACTTGCGTTACTTTGTCCTCTCACATTTTGGGAAATATAAGACCAGCTTGGAGGTACAGCGAATTTCTACCACTCTTGTGACCTCCGTGATTGCTTCTGCTCAGGGAAAACTGAGTGATAATTAAGACTAAATGAAGCCCAAGGACAGCTTTCATTGACAGGGTAAGTTTTGAGCATCTTTTCAAGGCAAATCCACAGCAGCCCTATTCACATTAACCCCTTTCTAACATCCTAAAGTAATAGGCAAGGAAACATGTTGGTATGACTTCTGCATTGATTAATGGAATTTTGAACTGACCATCATGAAAGAAGGACAAGCATCTGTATCAGATCAGAACTGACACAAATAACCAAATTCAGCTAATATATTCTCATTTACAAGGTTTCCTCCACTCATTTTGTTCTTGGTTCACTTTCCACTTGGCTTCATCTAAATCCACTGTCAGACAAGAAGATGCTGAGGCTTGTGCCGAGTGGCCCAGACCTTAAAAATTCATAAATTGCACAGTTACAGATTCTACAGCTGTAGAATATATCCCACACTGATAACTTCTAGACACCACAGCCATGTCTTACATGTTAATAAATGGGTCAGAGGTGGAAGGTCATGATATCCTATTACCAGTCTCTGAACCATACAGCTCCCCTTCATCTCAGAAAAATACGATAAATTATCAGCTTCTTTTTTATATTGCTTACTCAGTAGGAACATTCCCAAGTAAAATAATGTTGATATTCATTTTCATTGCTTTGAAGATGACAGTAAAGGTCAATTTCTAATTTTGAAATGCTGTTCTCTTCCTATTGATTTTAAAGACCAAAAGCAGTAACTTCACTCTTACTGCAAGAATAGATCCCATTATGAAGCATGTATTTCAACTCCATATAATTCCTGAATGATAAATCTTTCACATGAGCAACAACTGGAGAATGGAACTAAGATTTTTGCAACACAGTCTTCAGCCTATGGGAAAACATGAGGGAGGAAAAAGATCAGTGTTATCTCCCTAATGAAGAATCTGACCGAGACGTCTTAACCTACAACATCCAGCAGAAGCTAAACTCAAAAACAAAAGCTAAGGAGAAAACTAACGCTAACTGGATTGGTTCAGATGCTGAACTGCCATCTTGCTCTGACATTTTTGAAATTCAGGAAACAGCAGTGGAAAAAGCTACACACAAAGCACTCAGAGATCTTGACAAAGACAAATGTCTTTGTGTAGATTTAAAGTCACCATTTTAATTACAAGGCTAAATGGTGTTGTTACTGGGATTATTCTTTCCATAAAAGGGAGACATAACAAAGAAAATCTGAAGAATTCGCTAGGTTTAAGTGACACTGGCTGATATCACAGTTTTACTTTACCAGGTGCGCATAGATGGTATTGTCACTTGGAAGGCATCCTCACAAGGGTCTCTAGCTAGTTGAAAGAGAGATGCCATAATTTACAAACATCTCCATTCACAGTAACAACCCATTAGTATTTGTATCCCCAGTTCAAGTCACTTCAAGTGGTATGATCACAGGGAAAAAAGTAATGCTACTCTGAACAGGATTAACTCATGCTCTCTATCTTACAGTGGCAGTATTTGCTATCGAAAGAGGTTAAATATGCATGTAGAATAAAAAGACACCCTTACCAACTTCCACTTAAGCAAAAAAGCCATGAGGGCTGAACAAGGGTTCTGTATGGTTACGTGCTACAGTTACGTATGAAAAAGGGATTGCACCCCTCCTATTATTTTCGATATTCTGTATTTGCCACTTTTTCCTACCTTCCTGTCATAAAAGAGTAGGCAAGACAACAGTTCTGAGTCATGCATTAAAATGGGAAGAAAAGAAACAGACTTTACTAGCAGAAGAAACTTTTTTCAGAGCAGAATGTCCCAGCTGGGCCACAGCTGAGAACCCTGAAGCCCAGGTGAGGCCCATGCTGCACGCAGATGGCCCTTCTGAGCAGAGTTTGGCAGAGGATTCAATGGCTTCCCTGAATAACAGATTTCTAACCTTCTAGTGTTAGAATTAGTATGAGATCCCTTATCCACTACTTTCTATGTGAATATTGACAATGCACAAATAACTTCTTCAATGGAAGTAGGGCAGAGCCGGAAAGGGCTACCATCAAACTAATTGATAACAGACATAAAGAAAGGATTCCGAATGGTGAAATGATGATGTCATAAATAGTAATAATAATTCTGTAAAGTGTCACCACATTCTTTTCTGTCTTGAACTATGCCCAAGCAAAAAAGACAGAAGGTCACAGCTTGCACTTCAAAAGTACTAAATGAAGATGCAACTGCTACAGCTGTGCTCAGCCTCAGCAGCCTACAGCTAAAATATGGGGAGGAGGGAAACCGATCTGTGAAGTACATTTAGCTCTATGAAGCTGCATAATTTGGAATATTCATTAGCAATTTCCAGAAAAACATGATGCTTTTCTCACATGAAGGGAGTTCATAGAAGAGTTTAAAATTTATATCATGATTCCCAGATGGAAACATCATCATTTATGTTTTTATGTAATCCCAACTCTCCTAAGGGATTAGCAATTGTGAGAGAAACTAACGTGTTAGAGCGTAAAAGAAGAAAAAAAAAAGGTTATGTTCAGTCTATGAATAGCAAGGAACAAAGAAAGTAGGGCACTTATTCAATCTCTACTGCTTCTGAGCACCCTACATAGGCAGTAGCCTTCATTCAGTACACCAGAAAGGAGTGAGGAGTAGAGCACAATTTTCGCACACTGAAATGTAATATAAATACAAAACAGCTTCACCGTAACCACTCGCATTGTACCTGAGTGGGACTGGAGAATTAACAGCTCACTCATGTTCACCTGAGGTGAGCAAAAACTTACTTCACCTGTTCCAGCCAGTCAGTCCAATTTCTTTCTACAAAAAACAAATGAAAATTGCTATGAAAAAAAAAATGTAGCAAGATGAGGCTGGGGAGAACAGCAGAGAGGAAAGACATCAAGGTGAAAGCTCCTGCTGACTTGAAGCTCCACAGAGCAGAGGATCCCCCATGTTTCTCTCAGGCCTAAGCAAATGCACACAAGCTCACATGCAGGAGAAAGCACAAGTTGACACATGGTCAAAAATTAGAGCTATCAAAAAAAAAATCAATCAATAAAAGCTCAAAAAATTAAAGGTCACTTTTCTATTATTAATGTTCAGTAACAAAGAGCATACGCTTCTCTACACCATTGAAAGAGTATATAATAATAAGTACCATCCAAAAGTCTTGAGAATTTTAAAATCTCCATTTTGTGATAAAGATTCCAGAAACACCCTTTTCCAAATGGACTGTAGTTTCTGAAACCCATCTCACCTTTATTTGAGAATCTTGTATTCCTCTCTTATCTTGAGGCAGCATACAGTCTGGGTAAGGCTGTAGGATGCCCAGAGCAGACAGAGAACGGAGAGAAAAATTAAAATTTCTGTTGTTTCTTTACCTCTGAATACTTCTTGACCTTAAATATCCAGTGACAAAGTGTCCCAGAGGTTCTTGGCTTGTGTGTTTTATTTTTAACAACACTGAAATACAAAGCTGTTATGACTACAAACTGCACTGGCTTTGCAGGGACTTTACAGCTAATTGAGCTGTAGCTATTTAGCCTGCAGTAGACTCCAGCTTTGCCAACTCTGTAGGCAGTAAAAAGTTCCCTAAGCTACAGCCAAGCTACCATCCTCTTTTTACGTCAGAGCTCCAAAACAATCCAGCTTCTAGGGAGACTGGACTTAGCCTCTAAAAACAAATACACAAAATTCTGTCATAACTCATGTGACATGAATGCTTAGAATAGCTACATCTCTGTAATCTTAACATAATTTCTTAA
This sequence comes from Penelope pileata, assembly GCA_013396635.1. Taxonomy (NCBI): domain Eukaryota; kingdom Metazoa; phylum Chordata; class Aves; order Galliformes; family Cracidae; genus Penelope; species Penelope pileata. The sequence goes on along the minus strand of WBMW01006239.1, from coordinate 151,920 downwards.
AGTTCCCTGAGGCTTGTTGAGTCAAACATAGATGAAGCTTTAAGGCATTTCAGTTATGGAAATTTAAATTTCTTGACTGGACATCATGAAGAAAATGCAAAAGTCCTCCAAACTCCTATCACTCAAAAGAAAGCAGCTGTCAAGCTTCCTTAATAAAAATAAATTAGAAGTTAAAAACTACTGCAGAAAAGGAAGGATAGATTTGATGTGGTTTTTGTACGAGGATGATCTAACTTTAGAAAAAAAAAAAAAAAAGAGTAATTTACTCTTTACAGGTAGACAATGGACTCCAATTTCAATTTCCATGTTTACCCATGGGGATGACTCCCCAGAAATATGCAGATATTGTTTCTCTGTGCTCTTGTGCTACAGAAGACAACCTCATACAATGAATATGAGTCTTAGCAACATGAGTCGTCTAACTAGGGCCATGAGGTCATTTGTTGACTTAAATTTGTAAAGATTATTGTGCTACATATCTGTCCAAAATCGCTGCACCAGGATGTGAGTTCAATAATTCACCTACTCTTTTCAGGTAATAATTCAGTATGAGATCACAAGTATGTCTACTGAGTAAAAAATAAAATTTCTGTAGCACTTCCTTAGATGGTACGAGTACAGACTGTGCTACTTCTCTTGGATAATATAAAAACATGAATGTTTTACATCAGTTGCAGCATTATTACTACAAAGCAGTGTTTTCCACTGTGTACCTATGAGGAATACTGTGTAATAAATCTCCCAGTCACTTTGGTTAAGAAGTCTCTTGGCAAACAGCTGCTCTTCCTTGTAATTTTCACTTAGCAGATACTCCGAATCAGTTTTGTGAAGATTTATCCCCTCCACACAGTCAACTTTAGATCAAGAGGCCTCAGAAAAGCACCTGACTTCAGGAAGTATGGGACAATGGAGAGGGACTCACAGATTTCTTTCCTGAAGACCCTTTAGGTATTCATTTTTTTGGGGGGAGCAGGCTGTTTTAGGGCCCTTTCTAAGGGGAGAGGGTTTGTTAGTTCTTCTGTTATGAATGATAACTGTCTGAGGATGAAGTGAAAATTCACAAACAACGTATAGAAATGTAAATTTCTATTATTTCCAAAGAAAAATATCGTTCCTAATTCAAGCCTAATCATGACATTTAAATGGCATAACACCAAATTACCTTTAAAAAATACCTGGTTTAGATGATGCTTCAAAATATCACCTAGGCCTATCAGAAATAAAATGTAACCATGTACTAAAACAATAGAATGAAGTTTTATTAATAATAGTAAATCACATTAAGGAGAGTAAAGAAGAAGCAATATTTCCAGGGGTTGTGAGGGGGGTCGAATTAAAACTAAATACAAAACAGCTTGCATGATTAGGATAGGAAGAAATAATTTTACTGCCCAAGTAAGCCCACAAGCTATGTAGCAATAAATCCAAAGCTTTTCTACATAGATACCTAAAAAGTGCCATCATGCTGGCTAAAAGGAATATTATTGCTCTGAAACCAATAACTATGGAATAGTAAACAAATCTGTTTCCAGATTTATAACCTATCACTCAGTTCAGTATTTAGTCAAGATGAATGTATGATATTACAGGAAATTAAGGGAATGAAATATCTGAGATAAAGTTTAGGTCATTGAACTTTTCTGCTGTCTGCAGCGGATTTAATCACAGTAAGTCTGCTGCTGAGACATCTCTGAACAGCTGATAGTTACAGTAAAAGAATAAAACACAACTACACAACACAGAAAACCAATCATTTGCTAATCTGCATTCTACTGAATTTAGCTTAAATGAGAAAATAGCGTACAGATGACTTCCAGACTCCATACTGTCTCAGATATCAAAGTTGCAGCATATTTTGGATAGAGCAGTAATCTGCTGCTGTACAAACTGGGTAGAAGCCTGCAGCACACTCAGAAAATCATGAAGGTTAATTCAGTCATATACACACATCTAATCAGTTGCCTTTATTTTTCTTCTTCTTAGTTTCAGGCTCTCCAAAAGTAAATTAGATTATCCCAGACTGAGTGAGTTAAATTCACAGTTAAACATCCTGTAAACTGCATGCCACCAAAGACTAAGACTAAGTTGGTGCAACTGACTCAGACCTGAAGGAATGTTTAGCAAAGACTGCCTCTGAATTCTACAATTCAAGAGCTAAGCAGCACTGACAAAGAAGCCCCATTTACCTACTTTCATTCAAATCTATGCAGCTTTGATAAATGGTGGAAGACACAAAACCACATCTGCTGTGAAAGCAGAAATACTTTATAAGCAGAAGCTTTCATTGAAGTTTTAGCTAAACCTCACCCAGTCATTAAGGTCAATTATGATTTTTCTTACACTGCTTTACAGTTGGTAGGCTGGAGTTTTTTAGGTGTTTATTTACTTTTTTCTTTTTTTTTTTCAGTCGAGTTTGTGTTTGTTTCCAGCATCATATAATCCTTATATAAATTCTACATCTTCCCATTCCTCTAATATCTTTTCTTAGTAGCTCTGGTTTTCTTTGAGCTTCATTCTGTTGCTGTCACAAGAGTAACAGTGTGCTTTCCTGTGCACAGACAGCTACAAAATTCCCCCAGCATGGCCACTGCTTAAGATTTCAGCCCATAACTTCCTCTAATTAACATCACACAACACCCCAATAGGAACACAATACAGGTATGCTATTTTCTCTCACTGCTTTACACAAGGAGCCATGAGGAATGTTAAACAATTAACTTACAGTAGTTTCAGTTTACAAACAACCAGACTTCGTCCTGAATTTCCCTTGCACTGACAGAAAATTAGAAAACAAGGAACAAGTCAAAGCCAAAACCTGCCTGGCTCCTCCATTATGAAATGCTTTGGAAATAAATGTCCTACAGCAGATCTCTGGCTCTGGATACCATACATGCATTTTTTTGATTAGGAGAACACTACTACTCAGATAACCAAAATTAGAAGTTGATCTCATCTTCAGTGGTATGTGCCCTTGTTCTAATTGTCCCAGTCTTGATTACAGGACATGAGCTGTTAGTCAGCCAACACAGATCAAGAAAGATCTGTTCAACAGTGTCTCATTCTTACCTTTTTCAGCCTTAAACTTATCAGATAACCTAAGGGCTTATACAAGCATTTCATTTTCATTTTCCATGTCTGTTGATGAGCTCAGCATGCTCAAGGCAGATTAGATGCCGCTGAGGGGAGCACGACAGCTTCCTTAGGTCCTGCTAACAAAGCCCACAGCAGTAACATTGCTGTCGAATAATACAGGCCTGGCACGCCACTGTGAAAATTACCTTCTCAAAACTACACTTGTAATGTACCACCAGCTTTTCTTACTTTTCTGGCCCCAACATTTTTGGGGGGGACAAAATCAAAATAAAGAAAACAAAAGCAAGAGCCAATCTAGACATAGATCGTAACCCTTCTCATATGTCAGGCTTGTCTGCCTTCTACATGAGAAGGAGCAGCCAGGATTTTATCTCTTCTAATAGCTCTCACAGATCTTAATGAAGTTTCACTACTCAGGAGACAAGACCACTTCCACACACACAAAAAAAGACAATAATAAATTCACTCTTAACCTAAGTTTGACCTGCCCTAACCAAAAGTCTACAGAAGTCAAGAAAAAGCCACTCTTATTAGCCTAATACTCTTTGGATCTAGTCCCGGCCTGGATTAGTACTTAGAAATACAACACATGCATATAGTCCCATCAAAATCAGTGACACACTGCATGCTTAAGTAAATACATATGAATTAATAACCTTAAGAGCTTTGCTAGACAAGAGCTTTGTTTTATTAATACTAAGCGTAAGAATCTTAACAAGCCATAACCACAGCGCTGTAGACACAGCTGAAAGGAAAACTTCTCCAATGACAGCACAAAAAATATTTTCACACAATGAGCTTCTATAATTAAAAAAAAAAAAATCAAGTGGAAAATCTCTATTCTTGCTCCTAAGAATACTAATATATACTGAGCTCATACAACAAAGTATCTATAAAGCAAAAAACATTATTCTGTATTTGACAGTTATAACACTATAATCTCTCATCTAGACCAAGCTCACATTAAAAAACCTTTAAAGTGTCACTAAACAGGCACAAGAAAGCTGTATGTACTACTTTCTTATTAAGTCAGTGCCATATCAACTAAAAGACTGGAGAATAACAAACATATTTGAAATGCAGGCTGGTATGCCTTGAACTCGGCATTGCAAATATTGAAAGCTGTGCTCATAGCCCTCTATACACTTCATTATCATGGCACAGCTGCAGGAACAGGCAACTCCCAGAAAAAAATGTAGATCAATATGAATAAATGTGTCAGATCATTCAATAGTTATGATTTAAACAAAGCATAGCTCAAGAGCTGCTGAAATTCCTTTCTATATTGGCCACCCACAGTTTTTCCTCCTTTCTGAAAGAACTGCCTCTAAAATGCAATATGTAGCAAAACCTTAGGGTGGTGATCCACGGTGCTTTATGGGTTTCTGACCTCAGGTGATCAGCCCCACCATTGTGAGATGTTTGCTCCGTCCAGCCTCAGGCTGGCTCACAGCACAAGACATGCATCTGAGGACAGCAGCAAGGGACAACGGAACTGCAGCTCTGGGACTTTGGCTGAGATTTCCATGGAACCACACCCTTCACATGCTGGGTCTATACTGTGAGATGTTACTGGAATGGTGCTGAGATAGTAAATGCAATTTTAAATGACATCTCAAAAGTCACAATAGTCTCATTTCTCCAGCTCTCAACCAATTTCAGCTGAGTTTGAGTCAGCACTGTGATGGTAATTTGTTTATTATTTCTCTACCAAAGCTCATTTTTAGTGCCATCCAACAGAGGAGGCTCCCACAGAGGAGGTACGCAACAATTTCTACAAAGGAGATTGAGAACGCCCAGCTCAAATCAAGCAGTTGTCACCAGGGAGCATGAGAGGCTGACAAGGAGAATGAAGGGAGCAGAGCAGGAAGCATGACAGACATCTCAGAGTGAGCTGGAGAGGAGTTATTTCTAAGCCCTGCAGGTCAGAGCCCACAGGGAAGGGAAAACAAACAAAAGGTATCCTAAACCAGGAACAGCTTTTATGATGCTTTTATTTTTTGTGCCCTGATCTTCTGATTGTCTTCACCAATAAATGCTTTTCTTTTCTTCATGCTGCAGGTACATGAAAAATTATATCCACCTTCATTTTAACGTGCTGCCCCCAGGCAAGAAGCACTACTTATATAGCTCCTTCATGTTCCAGAGGGACTTCTCACACCCATCTTATACATGAGAGTGCTCTTCAGTAGTCACTTGTATAGTAAATCTGACACAAGCCAAAGCAGAGGCAGAGCTGCATTATTTAACAAGAACTCCCACACTACAGGCTTTGTTTTTTAAGTACTGCATTTTCTTTCTACAAAGAACATAATCACATGATTTGAATTCTCAAGTTTTTCAGTATAGACTTGGAACTAAATAAGAAATGCAATGTAATTACAAAAAAAAATACAACAACAACAACAAAACATGTATAATCATTAAATGTGTGCACATACCTTCCCTGATAGCAGTAAATGGTGTTCCTTCCTCTTCTTGCAATCTGATCACCTTCAGTGCCACCAGCTTTCCATTTACCCTGAAGGGTGAAGAAGTTAAAAAAAAAATAATAATAATAATTAAAGCAGAAACAGTATTTCTCATAAGAGAACTTGTTTCCCATCATGTACTTATTCAATTTCTTCCTGTCAATGCCAGTGATTCATTTATAGCACTGTAAGAAACACTTCATAGCTTCCATAATGTCAACTTTATATTTTCACGCTCATATGCAATCCAAGAAATGATCTCAGTTTTCTGTGAGTCAGTTTCCTTTCTATCCCAGCACTAAACCAAAGCTTTGTTAAGAAGCATCACATTGAAAAATATGGTTTTATTATATCTATCCTTTATTTGATCAAAATTTTCAAACAAAAAGACATACAATTCTCACCAATCATTCAATCTGCAGAAAATCCATATTTATATTGATTGTCTTCTTTCCACTGCATCATACCCGTAATTACTACCCTCCAAAAGCTAAGAAAGTTTGAGATGGGAAATATTTTTTAGGTCATTCTGGTCACTTCCCTTCTGGGCAGGATTGTTCATGAGGTACATTCTTGACTACATGGCCCAGACTAATTTTAGATTATAATGAATCTCTTTTGTAACATTAAAAATATTTGGTGCTCCGAGGGACCAAACTTCACAACAGAAGTCACTCTATTTTCAAATCTGTTTGGCTGGTTTCACTTCTGAAATTCAGAATTTCACTACACACGAATCACATTTAAGACCTTGAAAAAATCCAGTTGGTTCACTTTGGGCAAACTAAATATCACAAAAACTGAATGAAAGTTAAAGATTATTATCCATTCCTCAAGAACGAGCTCAAACTTCTGAACGCATAACAGGCTCCTGAGGTATGACAAGAAACGTTAAGGGTAGGTTACCTAGAAGGTGCCAAATACAAATCATTATTTCAATTTCTTTCTGTAAAAGCAAAATTAGCCTTTACAGCCCCAAAGCCAAAGGAAGGATTGAAGCTTTCACACTGCTGTAGTCATGGAAGCGAAATTCCCTATTGCACTGGGCTCTAGAAGATGTATTCATTTTTCTAAGCAAGATGACACAGACAGCTACCAACGCTGAATTCATCTTCTTTCTCAGGCTTTCAATTTTTGCACTTACGTGACTTCAGTGACACGAGGGCTACAGTATTATTTCTTCTGATTAACTTTTACTATTGCCAGATTCTCACTACACCTACACAGTGCACTGCACAATCACTCTGAACAACTTAAGAAACTTTGAATATCAAAAGATAGTTTACTCACCACCTTCCTACTGTTCATACTTCAGACCAGCCCCAGCTCAAGTCTCAAGCCACTAGACGTTGTTGAAAGATAATTAAAAGCTTAGCCCTAATGCATTACCTGGATTTACCCGTATGATCATCAGAATCTTACCCAAGTAACTTTGTATGTCTTGCACAGACAGGAAAATAAATCATAATAAATGCAGAAGTAGAAAGACTGATCATAGACGAGGTTCATATACACGTGCAGTTTTCAGTTCCTCTGTCAATATACCTCTCCACCCATCACATACATATAAGTGGGCCAGATAATTTGATTATTTTTACAGTAGATGAAAGAACACTGCAGGAGGAATTTAAATAAGAAAAGAACATTCACTGCACAGATCAAGAACAGGATGGATGCTCTATTCAGAGAAGACGATATAGAAGACATGGAAAAAGCAGATCACTGAAGTACCAAGGAATGTGAATGTGAACTCTTGCCAGAGAGACTGAAAAGTAGCACCTAATGTTGTGTAGATTATATACTTTTTTTATCCAAAATCCTGCATTTCATTGACATTAACAGTAATAACACAAACTATAGTAGTATGGAACTTGCTTTGATGGATTCACAATTACATAGCGCTCTTAAACACAGTATGTGGGCTGTGCTATTTAGTTATCACTGCCACATTGTCATTGGCACCTATCATCATCTTGACAGACATCATGGCAACTCTTAACACTATTAAAATGACTGAACTAATCTTAAGCAGTGTTCTTCCGGGATTATTTGCTCCCTTTTAGTATTGTTTATATCCAAAATATCCATCTATAACTTCAGGAAAATAAAACAGCCTCATTAGTCTTATTTACTCCTCAGTCTTTAAAATACATTTTCTTCAGCTCATTTTCTATAAACAGAGCCACTTTTAAGTGTACATCTGGAGATATGCGAATTGATGAACTATCATCAATTAAAAGAGATAGGTGTGTGTGTGTGTGTGTTCACATCCTTCAGCTATTCTCCCACTGATGCAACCTCAGGCTGCAGTTAGATGATACTGCAGCAATGAGCTAATGGCTACCTCAGGGTACAGCTTTGTTCTTGCTAAATCTCTGCTGCTGTCTTGTATCAGCTCTCATTCTTGCCAGATCCTAAAGCAAGACAGTTGGGGAGCTTGAATAGGAAAAGAGTGGCCCTTCCAAAAAATTAAATCGTATTTTTAGCAAAAAAAAAGAAAAAGAAAAACATTTTTCACATTTTAAAAAGGAAGGAAAAAAACACTAGAAAAGACATGAGAAGAAGTGGGACCACCTCTTTGAGAAACAGCTCACCATGGGTTCTAGTCAGTTATGTCATGAAATTATGCCCTTAATGTTGTGATGACTTGACAAAATAAGGTGGCAATTTCCTTAGAAACACCATTGAAAAAAAGAGACATGGAGAAACCTATTTTACAACTAATCAGAACTCGACTTTGGAGACCTTACCAGTGATCAGGTGAGCAGAATTCCTCCCAGATACTACTTCATATTCAACTTCCACAATTTTCAAAGTATGTTCAGTATTGTTATTATTTTCAAATACAACTAGAAAAACTCAGAGAGCATTTTAGACAGGGAAAAGTCAAAGGTGCTGCACCTTTCAACATCTAGGATTCCTGAAGCCAACTCTCTTGTTCTCTGCCCAAAGTAAACAATTTCACAGCATCTCACAACAGTACATTTCATATGGTCAAGGATTTTACTTATCTTCTTCCATCCATTCTGTTAATTGTCCCATTAATTTCTACTAAGGACAATAAGGATTATAAAATTCCTATTTTCTAATTTACAAGCCTTCCTTCCTTCCTAAACTAAGACCTCTCTTTTTCTCTTCTCCAAAATCTTCAGGAAAAGAACAGAAGTCCTGAGGCCTCTCTAACGATTGCACAGATCTGTTGCTTTGTAACTGTAGGCAAATCACCAGCAGATGCTGGTTAGTTTTCCAATTTATGAAAATTCAGCATTTTAAAGTTACATAATCACTTCTAATACATTTCAGATTTTATATGCAATGTAAGCAAAAGAAAAATGAGTCCAAATACTTTTATGTGGCATATGGTAAAGGTCTGTATATTATAAAAAAATACAAATGAGCCAGATGTTACAAAAAAATTCTAATATAATGTGTAATTCAGCTTTTTCTAAAATAGTTCATATCAGTATCAGCAAAATTAATACATTGACAAAAATGACTATTTATGAGGAAGTATAGAAGATCATAAATGATTTAGTGTTTTCATGCATCATTAAGAACATATAATAATGTTCTTAATATAAAGAATATAAAGTAACTAATGATTTAATGGCCTTTACTGAGAATAATACTGATGATGCCACACAGGGAACAAAAGAGTACAATAATGCAATTTTCACAAGTTCTTCAGTTATGTTTAGATGCAATAAATGTTCTAAACACGTTTAAAATATTCAATTAGCAAAATCTGCTGCTCTGATTTCAGTTTATTTAATACTGCTGGCTGAAGGTGAAGCTTAGTTCATAACCCCAGTGAGTGTTAAGCTTGGGAACACTTTGGCATAGCAAAATCATTAGTCAGTATTGGTACAGTGCTCATGTTTTTGATACTTCAAGGATTTAATTTTTATGAAGAAAAGCAACTTTCTACTGTTAAATATCCCTTTGCATGAAAAGCTCAAAGTTTGATGATTGAACTCAGAAAATATCTAGTTAGATGTACTCTATAGTGATATTAATGTCACTAACACATCCAACCCAAACCAGACCGTGGTGGCCTAATGAAACCAACCTCTGCCAGAATTATTCTTTGACAGAAACCTGGCAGAAGCAAAGTCCCTATATATTTAGTCACTTCAGATTACTTCGCAAAAGAGTTACTAATTTCTAATTTTTCCTGATTCTTTTAATCATTACCACAGGAGAAAGCTCAATGTAAACATGGATTATATTTCTCTTACTGCAAAAGACTTACATTTCAAAATTACAAAAAGCATTTACAGTCCTGCTGGAGCCCTACTATGTAACACTCAAGGGAATAACACGATTCATCAGTTTCTCTTTCTGACTTCTCCCATCTTTTAACCTCCAACCTAAACACAAGTTACCTTATTTTAAAAGAAACTGGTGGATTAAAGATATTTCACTTTGCTGACATTTATTAGGGTTAAAAAAATAAAAAAAAAATCAAAGAGTTCCAAGAGATGTGATGCATTTAAATTATTAATGAGTATTGTCACTGGAAGCCGGGGATCCAATTCTTCATGGGACTCAAATTAGCCTCATACGAGCAACGGGCAGGAGCTGGTGAGCAGCATCACAGTATTTAGCCCATGTCCCTCTACCTCCCAGCCTGCATCACCTTAATAGCAGCTCCTCACCTCAGTACAGGGCTGCACTTTACTCAGGCCTATTGGAAGAAAATGGCTGAGGGCAGGCAGCAGGGAGGTCAAGCACAGCCCTGGTCCTCCTCAGTGCACCTCACACCTCCAGGCCCCACAAACCTAATTTTCTTATAAAGAGGGTTTGAAGACAAACACAGCAGTAAAAGGGGTGAAGAGGGTTCAAAGACAAGCACAAGGGTGTATGTAAGTAGTGCAGCCTCTCTCATAATTTTGTTCTGACAGTCACAGGGATCTTTACAGAGAGACTGTCCCATGGCTACATGGGAAATACATCAGTGCACAATAACATTTAGTTTGCAAATTCCTTCAGTATTTTCGTTACAATTTCTTTACTCAGAGGGCGTTGAGGCGCTGGCACAGCTGCCCAGAGAGCTGTGGATGTCCCATCCCTGGAGGCGTTCAAGGCCAGGTTGGATGGGCCCAGGGCAGCCTGATCTGGTGGCTGGCAGCCCTGTCCACGGCAGGGGGTTAGAGCTGGATGGGCTTTAAGGTCCTTTCCAACCCAAAACATTTTGTGATTCTATGATTCCAATCATGCATATACATAACAGTGTCATTAAATCACTATGCAAGAACTTTTACCAGCTGCATTCAATAAAACTATATTCTATTCCAGTTTTTCTGCCAGATATTTTTGTGCAATCCTGGGCAATACTATGAGTTTTCTTTCCTCAGTTTCCACAGCTGTCACAAGAGATGATGCTTTGTCACCTTTGCAAACTACTTTGCAGGTTGAAGCACAGCATACACAGTGTAATGCTCTCTTTAATATATACGACTATGGAGAAAAATCTCCCAATGTTTCTTTTAAACACAGAGAAATTCACTTATTAAGTGATTGACATAGTCTGTGACTCATCTCCCAGTTAGGATCTTCAAGCTTACACGATTTTAAAATGCTTTCAGACAGAATAATTATATAATAACTTATTTTAGTACTTACACTGCTTTAACATTTTTTCAACATTTGGCATTTTAGTTCAGCATCAAGTTATTGTCAGCTTTGCTTCATTTTGTAGTTATTGCTTTTATGAAAGATCAATAATGCTAGAAATTTTTATAAATCATCTACTTACGCTTTATAAACTTATGTCATGACCTTAAAATCTATAGTAAAAAGCAGCCTACAAGTCTTCAAAATGTATCAGCCAAAAATAGAAATTGAGCGGACAAAAGAAAAAGAAAAGAAAAAAAAAGAAAACGAATCAGGCAGCTCTAGTAGGTAACTAGTAACTATAAAGTGCGTTTTTGTAATCCATCAATGTACATTCCTTTTCCAACCATCTGGTACTCTTTAGATGAAAGTAGTTTCATCTGTAGATGAACAGTGATTTCGCACAATTTGCAAGAAAGAAAAGAAACAATTCAGAAAGTTTAAGTCACTAAGGCAACAGAAACCACAATGATTCTGAAATATTCAATCTAAATAAATTGGCCAAAACATATTATCTGTGAACTGCACTGTTGCACATAAAGCACATCAGGGAGCATATGAATACAATCCTTCACATTGGCATTGAGTAAAGTTAGGGGAATGACTGAAGAGCAGAAGTGTGACAAACAGAACAATGGCAAGTTCTTCAGGCTATCTGAAGCCTACAGCACTTGCAATAGATTGCACATAAAACAAAAGGAAAGGCAAAGAAAGAGTCATGGAGGTTTCAAGACCAATAAATGAAATAGTGCAATTTAAAAGAAAAATAAAGTGGGAATAGCAATTAGACCTGTCAGGCACCCTCAGTAAAGGTTTCAGCACCCTGAACATAAAAATCAAAATCCCTGAGTGATCCTTTTCTTGTGAACAGCCATCCACAAACACTTATATGAAATACAGCAGTCAGTTATATATTCATAAAGCATACCGCAATACATCATGGCAGCAACAATACAGGTGGTTCCCACCAATCATTCCACTATTCCCCATTGCCACAACAATAATATCACATAGAACCCACAGCTGGTGCAGGGCATGAGCACTGCCTTTCTGAGTAATATTTCTCTCTAAGATCTGTGCTTTATACCACTAATTCTCTATTGATTTTTACCTGCCTTTGAAGAATATGAACGTAAAATGCCCTGGCTGCCTGGAAAAAATGCCTTTCATCTTTTGGTGCAAACTGGAATTGCACACAAAACACAAAAAAAATCAAATTTCAAACAAAAACGGCAGAGAGACCTCGACTGAAGAACTTCCCCATCCCATAGCCTTTGTGGTGCTGGGTTCAGAGTGACAGCACCAGCTTGCACAGGACACTGCTCTGAGCCCCACTAGACCATTTCTCATATTAATAATTAAGAGGGAAAGGGAATAGAATTGAATTTAGGACAAGCACTGTACATGGGATAAGTTGTTTGAAATGATGCAATTTTGTGGCAAATTTTAGGCAAAACTTTGTTGATTGTCTCTCTGTTAAGAGCTTTAAACATTTTTGCAATACTTTGTTCACAACTTAGTAAAAGCCTGTACACCAAAAATCATATGGAGAAGCAAGAAATAGGTCACGATCACAGCAGGGAGACACAGCGCATATACCATTGGCTTGCTTCTCAGAACATAGCTTCATGCTGTGCGAGCAGCAGTCACAGATCACATCACTTTAACTGAAGTAATCTGCTTTAATTCTTTGCCTATAGCTTAAAGGGCAATTAAACACTGTGGGAGAAGAGGATGGAAACCATGCCAGCACATAATATTGCCAAAAACAGTTTTTTCCTTAAGGGCAATGTGCGGAGTTCCCAGGGCAAGTACGGAAGGCCTTCACACTGCTCTGCAAGGGGCTCCCACTAGGAGCATCTCATCCCGGCTGTCCCTGGCTTCATCTCCAGACTCTCAGAGCTCACACCAACATTTATTTATCACAGAGCAAGCAAGCTTCCACCGCTTTAAATTCAGGTATATTTATAGTAATGCTCAAGGGAGAAGAAGGTCAGCAGCTAGCAGGAAGATGTACATGTCTGTACAGACAGACAGCATTTCTTCAGTTCAACAACAAATAGAAATGATACAATAATTCAAAAGGAACCTATTGCTCTAACATTTTTCTGCAAACTACTTGCAAATACAGTAATATTTTCCAAAGTTTTCCCCAAAAGTACATTGAGATAAAGAGTTAAGCCACAAGATTTTTGTTATACATCAATTTCTGTTGTGTTCTCTTTCAACAATAACCTGAAACCATGAAAAAGAATCAAGAAAAAAAATAAAGGTAGAGAGACTGAGTGCAACACTATCCATTACTTGCCTCTCAAATTGCAACACATTTCAACTTCAGTAGGATTTTATTTATTGCATTTATTTTATTTATTTCAAGTCAAAGTTATTTTAAAGAAATGACATGTTCACAGCATTAGTCAAACACAAATTCAGTGTAACTTGCATCATTTTCTAGAGTGTCATCAGCAAAATACGAGGTCTATTTCTCCAAATTTTTACTGGAAAAGAAAGCAGAAAAGTGATCTGAATTTCGACCAATAGGTACAGTAAGAAGCCTCTCGGGATTTTATACAACAAAGGAATGTGATAAATTAACCTGTGGGAAACAAAAAAATGAATATGCCAAGATAAGCTTCATTATGCGTGTCGGAAGTTCAACATGTGAACTCAAATGGATTTGCCCATTAGTGCAACAACTGTCAGGAAAAAAAACAATGGTTGTATGGCTATTTCTGCAATAAACAGAAAAGCCCAGTGTAAGAGAATACTGCTTCACTTTTTTCAGTCATCCAGTGCCGTTCATTCTGCTGCTTCCCCACACTCCAGGGAACCACTTTTATCTGACTACAAAAAGAAAAATCCATCATCCATTAAGAGGAATTAGCCCACTTCATTTCACATTCCTAGGATACTACCACAAATACTCAAATAGACAGAAAAATCATGTTTGATAGGAAGACATGGGCTAGGTACTGATGGTCCTGCCCCGTTTCCAAAAAGCCAAGCTTCCCTTGTAAGCAGGTTGCTGCACACATTACTTCAAGAGAGGAATGGCTGATTTTATGTCTTTGTAGGCAGGTATGTATCTATCCACCTTTTCAAGTAGTAACATAGGATCGTGAGTTTTTTATTCTATCATTATGATCAGCAGGGAGAATAATTTAAAAGGCCTAAGGATTCTTCATTAAAAGAAATCACATGCAGATATTTAGCAAAAAAAAAAAAAGAAGAAGAAATGTTCACCAAACAACTCTACAAGCTATACGGTACTTCTCAAAAAATACGTTCAATTGAACAGATTCAAGGAGGGCTTTGTACAGACTCTGCATTCCCAACAGATCATGGATTCAAAGTTAAGACAATAATCAAAATGTGGGAAATCCTTAACCTCAAAAAGAATATATAATTATAGAGTCTGAATCACAGAATGGCTGAGGTTGGAAGGTACCTCTGGGTCCATCAGGTCCAACCCCTGCTCCAGCAGGGCCACCCAGAGGAGGGTGTCCAGGCCCATATCCTGGCAGCTTCTGAAGACCTCCAAGGAGGAGAGCCTGGGCAGCCTGTGCCAGTGCTCTGGCACCCACGCAGTACAGAAGTGCTGCCTGGTGTTCAGAGGGAACCTCCTATCTTCCTCTTGGCCTGGTGATGGGTATCACCAAAAATAGCCTGGCTCTATCTTCATTGCACACTCCCTTCAGATATTTGTAGACATTGATGAGATCCCCCTGAGCCTCCTCTTCCCCATGCTAAGCAATCTCAGCTCTCTCAAGCCTTTCCTCATAGCCTTTCCTCTCAGTGCTCTTCTCCTATGGAGCCAGTACACTCTTAAGTAATATTTGGGGCTAAATAGAGGGGAAGGGCCACTTCCCGCTGTCTGCTGGCAACACTTCTCCTAATGCAGCCCAGAATACCATTAGTAAAAGTACACATTGCTGAAGTCTTTCAAGTATTAAAAACCATCTAGCAGTATCAATTTTCATGTCAAGAGTGCTCATTCAGGGATATGTTTGGAAACTTAAGAATCATTGCCATCAAAAAACATTTGACAAAGAAATAATCACAGTTTATGTACATCCTGGTTAACTGTTCTGCCTGGGCCTGTTCAGTAGCTGCTGATCACAGGCAAAGGAATGATGAAAAATGGTTACCTATGTCTTCCACGAATACAACTTTTTAAGTTATTTATTCAGATTTTAGGCTTGAAACTGCAAAAATATACCTGAAATCCCAGACTCTACTTATTCCAGAATTTTGCTATAAAATATCTTACTGAAGGGCACACTAAGCGCTTTCAGCTAAACAAACTGCTTTCAGCACTAATGCGAGGTTACGGTAAGCAATACAAAAAAAGGAGAGAGTTTGCACCTAAACCTAGATGACCTGCAGCATTGGAACACACTGCTTATTCCCAAACCCGTGATAAATTTAGAGAAAAAAAGAAACTGAGGCCAGAAAACCATGGAATTTTTGTGAAATTACTGTTTCAAGTGATACATCATCACAGAGGTAAGAGAAGGAAGGGTAGAATGAATGCAACTATCATGCAGTGCTCTTCTTAAACCTCTTCCTCAAATTACAGTTGTCATATATAAACATCACTACTTCTAGAAATGCCTAATACCCAAATCTGGGGTCATCTCTGATTGCCCCCTGATTTCTAACATCTCTAATTTGCTTTTTGTATTTACATATCAATGTGGACCTGGATTCTCAGAATTCTCAAAGCTGAATACATGCAAATAATCTGCAACTATTTCCACTACTGGGACTTGGAAATTATAGTTGCAGTGCTTTTACAGTCCATTTATAAAAAAAACACCTTGCTTAAGCAAGAAAGCATGTAATAGTGGAATGAAAACAAACAAGAAATTTTCTGACAGAAATTGTCAAAAAAATAAGCAATTTTCCTGGACATATTAAAAATCTGCCTGTAGAATCTGAAACCAAATTATACTTGTTCTGGAATTTACTATGCAATAGTATATCTATAGTAATAGGATATTATCCTTCTTTTTTTCAGCTTGTTGGTGACTTCATTTGGACTTCAGTAATGAAAACCACCATTTATCAGGGACCATTTTATGCAAAGTACCAATGATCAGTAACACAAGCTGGTTCTGGGAGACATTCTCAGTGACTTGCATGAGTGTGTCAAATACTGAAACATGACATGTTGATGAGAAAGCTAACAGTCATTTTCTATAATGGGTAAATAATGAGTTTTGAAACAAAACAGATTTTCTTTCTCTACTCAGCTCATTGTAATGTAAACAGAGGGTTTTCTTCCAGAGATTCAAGAAGCCCATGAATTGAAATATATTTTTAATTTAATGGAATAAACTTGAGTTATGAGCTGCACACACTTTCACGAAGCTGTTTCGACCCACATATAGAAACACAAATTTACTCTGATCATGGATCATTATGAAACATTTTCAAGCAGCTGACTATAGAAGTGAAATATAAACAAAAATAGGAAGTGGGTTTGGAAAACACAAAACTGTAGCATAGTACTTTTTATTAAGCTGGTAATAAGAACATGGAAGAGCTCGTAATGGAAAATGGGATTCATTCATAGTAAGTAAGATAAATCACATTGCTATTAACAAATATTAAAATGACCTAAACTGCCCAAGTAGTTAGACGAAAAATAACTACTGCCTACATTACAGACAAGTAGATATATAACATAAATAAGACTGATGCAAAAATGAATTCAGTTTGCACTCTTCCAGACATAATTTGGCCAATTTTCTCTCAAAATACTTGCAAGGCATTATTATAAAGCAAACTTTGATATTTATCTACACCTTTCCAAGTGTTAATAATAACTGCATACAGCACTTTATATTGTTACAAAACTCCTTTAGCAGAAAATGTTCCATTAAATTCTCAAAATGATATTGTCCTTCAGTTTGTAGATGTTTTATTCCTACAGCTAAGAAACATTCCCTCCATTTCTACTACCTTGGTGCCTATGCAAGTCATGAAATTTATTAAAAGAAAAAACGCAATGTGCCACATGCACCTGGTGATAAACATTAAGCACAATAATAATTCTTTGTATAATGCATTGTTCAAAGCAGTTCTATCTGGTCTTAAATTCTCTAGTTTCAACTACAGGGAAGGGCAAATCCAAGAAATATTTTGGTAAAATGACAAAGCCAAGCACTAGAGTTGGTTGAGAATTAGGGATTCTTAAACATTTCAGTGAAAATGAACTTTTTGTGCACATATCACCAGCTTCTCCAAGTAAACACTATATCTGTGTTCTGCAGTATGCCATGAGGGTTTAATCCTTCAGTAGTCAAAACCAGCCACACGCAAAAACTAAAACTGGCCTCTTTTGACCTCTTTTGCCTGTTTCTTTTTTTCCCCACTGAGCAGACAACCAAGGAATAAAGTGCTGCATATCAGTCTTACCCTATACATCTACACAAGGCGCTGGAAAAAAACCTCCTACAAAATTTTAGACAATGCTATAAGCAGTCAGAGCCAATCTGCCAGAAAAGTAGCGATAAAATGAGGCTCTACTGGAACAGCAGGAGCCAAAGCTGGACCATCCATTTGTTGATTCCTCAGCTTCTCATGGGAATAGAAGAGCTTCAGTCCACAACTCCTTTTGAAAGAGTAGATAGGCCTTACAGTGTTTCCCCTGTTCTTAAGGAATTGTCTCCTGTTGGTATTAAGTAATTCAACTCTTTCTTTACTTTTGGAAATAGAAGCACAGACTGGAGGTGCTGAGCCTGGATGGTGCTGTGTAATATGGAAATTAGTCAATTCTTGGAGAAAAAAATAAGAAGTCAGGAGAAACAATACTACCTTAACATGGGGAAGAGACCAAGACATTTACTGCAAATGCATTTCTATCCAAACTCTAGTTACACTCACTTATTCAAAATAAATTTTAAAACAAAAGATGTTATGAAGCGGGGGAATAAAGTTATCTATAATTATTATAATTCATGCCACTTATTTAGAGCTTGCTATTTATAGTGGAGAAGGCAGAGTGCCCGGTAATATCAATTTATTATTCAACTACCATTAAAATCATTGAAGTATTTCTTAAAGATCTACAGTCAGCTCCATTAAAACAAATGAAGTATTTCTAACCAATCTATGTTTCATAACACATGCACAAATCACTATTGAATGAAATAGCTTCAGGGAAGTGCTTTGCTTTGCTTTTAACTTTTGGTCAATTCCACTGATTGACGGGACATCTGGTAACCTCGTTTCCTTAGTTCAATCTTATTGAAAGTCAAAGCATATCAGATAACTATCACCAGATACGTGCCGTGATTTTACAAAAGGATTTTAGTGATAAGGCACAAGCTGAAATGTATACAATTTTCTACAGTTATGTAGACCCCAATAAAAAAGCTTACTTCTGTATTATGTCTGGAATTTACAGTGATGCATAACTGAACCATTAGCGATACAAAATAAGTGCATTTTCTTGAAGAAAAATACGTGCACCATCATGGCAGAAGTGTAAATACTTCTACATTTAGAATTTGGAACATGCTTTTATTTGTAACAACTCATCTTCATGCTTCTCAGTCTCAAAGCTACTGAGAGATGATGACATCCCTTATTCTGATTTACTACAAATTTTCAGTACCTTCCTACCTTGATGACATTGGAAAATGTTAAAATGTGCGTTTCTTTGTTTCAGTAGCTATACTGTCACATGACCGTAATGATATTATGTTTGCTGAGAATGAAAAGGTGCCTCATCCACTAGACAAAGTTTTAAACATACCTCTCAAAGTTATTATTAATGAAAATTT
The DNA here is from genome assembly GCA_013396635.1 of Penelope pileata. NCBI lineage: Eukaryota > Metazoa > Chordata > Aves > Galliformes > Cracidae > Penelope > Penelope pileata. The sequence continues at coordinate 132,947 of WBMW01006239.1, read as the reverse complement.
GATGACAAAAATTTGACTAAATATATTAAAACCTTTTATAGCATGAGACAAACTGCTTGACAGAAGATAATGTTCAACTGAATTGTCAGCTCACAAAGTGTATTTTATGTACTTTTACAAAGTTATTTTACACAATATAGAAGTATTTAGCACCTCAAGGATAAAAAAGTCACAGCAAAACATTTAAATAGCAGAAAACAACATATATTTGGTGTACATACAGTAGATTACTTTGAGCAAGAATGGTTGCAATTATGTGTCTGAGCATTATCTCCTAAAGGCTATTCTTGTAAATAAACTGAACTTCCACTAGTCCAAAATTTCATTCACTCACCTCATGGTATTTTATTCAAGTTCTTTATAAGTACAAAAGACTAACAAATGAATTTAATATATTCAACATTGCTCTCAAGACATTAGAAAAATCTGCTTGATAGGATATTGTGCTTTTATCCATAAAAATTGAATGTCATATTTTTAATTTGGTATGGATATTGAGAAAGTAGTACAACAATAAAGTACAAAGAACACATCAGATTAACAAGATGGAATCGCATCTTGTTCTGACATGAAGTAATGTTACCTCTACAGTATGGTCTCAACTGTTTTCACCAGAGCACAGCGAAATCAGTAGCAATCTACACTCACGCATAGGGTTCTCTAACAAGTTTAGCTACATCAGTACATTCTGCTTATCTTCATTTACAAACAAAATTAAATGGAAAAAAAAAGGGGAAACCACAAAGAAACCACCACTTACTTGCTTTTCCCTTTGTATACTGTAGCATAGGACCCTTCCCCTAGTTTTTCCAGTTTTTCGTATGAGTCTGCTTTTCCAAACTTGGGGCTTGTAGGCTAAATGAGACAAAATAAATAAACAAATAAATAAGATGACCTTTCAGCATCTATTGCACCCACAACATTAACTGCTTTGATTCAGCCTTTAGAGACCAAATGCCTTTACAAAACCTCATATACCTGCACGTTTTTAACAGACAACAATAAAAAAAAATAATAGCAGAGCTAATAAAATGACATAAATAGGCTACTCAAGCAAACATCATTCAACACCCCAGATGGTGGTTGCCCATATCAACCACATACTTATATCACTGGAACTATCAAAAGGATTTTGTTCTTAATCAAAGGAAGATTTCTGTTTCATTTTTCACATTTATCACTTCATACAGTGAAAAGGATCACTAGCAGCTAAAGAAGCTTATCTTTGTTAAGAGATATAAGGAACAGTTTCTGCCCTACAAAACTGGATTACACAAGCTTCTTAAGTAATTTGTGTGTGTATATATATTTATATAAAAGAATTTATAGCCCAAACAAAAACATTCTATAGGTGGTCAGTGTCCTCTGCACATCAACTATTGTTCAGAGAGTCATCAAAAAAACACTTTTGAAGAGAAATATCTTTCCTCTGAATTAAGTTTATCATCTTCAGCTTGTGGATACAATCACATTGTAGTTTTAATGGCATATATATGCAGCACAGTTGAATAAAATCCTGTAGTCTTAACACATGCAGCCTAAGCATGGGGTTGAAAACAGCAACAAGCAGAACATGCTGCGGAGCACAGCCTCATGCTGCAGGGCCTGACAGCTCAGCCCACCTCTCCTGGCTGTCCCGCTGCGATGCATCCCTCCCAAAGAACACCACAAAGCTGCAGAAATAGAAACTTCTCTGACATGAAAATGATTCATTTGAAAAGCCGATATTAGAAATTGAGAATGAGAAGATATGCTGTGAGGAATTGTATTGCATAAAATCATGTTTCCAGATTTGTACTGAAAGAATGTGAAAGAATGTTGTTTCAAATGATGCAATATAATATCTACTTTTCATAATTTCATAATCTGTGGAATGAGGTCCTGGTCTACAACTAGACATAGTAGAGACTAGAATAATGTATATTTTCAATAATAAATAATGTTTTTACTATGTGAGTCGATATAGGTCTTTTGTTTCTATACCTGTGCATCCATTTAAAGATTTGTATGTTAAAGAATACAGACATGGGGAAAAGAAATGTCATGGTGTACAACATAACATTTCTTGATTAACCTCACAGAAGATTCTGAGACTCATATATATGTGTGTAAAAAAAAAAATTAAAAAAAAAATTAAAAAATCACCTGGATTTCTTCTTTAAGTTTCAAGTTAGATTATTTTTTTTTCATTTAAGTTTGCAGATTCTCACGCAAAAAGGAAAAAAAAGGCATATTTTTAACTTCATGTCCCTTTCTACACCAATCCACCTCTCTACATCTAAGGAAAAAAATAAAAAATGAAGAAAAGATTGAGATAAAACTTCTGGATGAAAATGCTTTTTGAAAGAAACAATTAAGTAGTTAGTTAAAGAAAATTTTAATACTGAGTACATTAAATGCAGTTAAAGGGCCATTTTTGCTGTGACTTAGTGCTAACTTTTACAAAATGAAGTAATTTGAATCAGTTTAAGATAAGCATTTTTATGCACAGCATGTGATGAGTTTTCTGGAAAATGTCTGAGTATTTTGAAGTATATCCTGTTTTCCCAAGCATCCACATCTTTCAGTTGTGTGGAAGAAAAGTGCTTTTTATTTTTCCCTGACCAGAAGAACACTGTAAAAAATTGATTTGTAACTGCCACCAACATCACCAACAGATATTTTAGACTGCAGTGGTCATATGTCCTGTACCTAAATCAACTAAAAAAAGTAGAAAAATTCTGGGGGATCAGCATTGATGCTCACATCAGACTCAGGGACTGTGTTGGTAGTGCTCTGGTTATAGCACTACAAAGGAAAGCAGTCAAAAAAATCGAGAATGTTTAGGGTTGAATTCAGCTGGGAGACTATAAGCTTTGCTGTAGACAGTATAGACTTACATTTGGGATCTTGTGCCTAATTTACAAGAAGTACTCAAGTTTCAGTTTTCTGGAAGGAGACAAACGTTGTAGTGCAGAACACAGCTGTGTCTAAATCCTTTTAAAACCATGGTTGAAAGTTTAAAATTCACTGACCCTAAAAATTTCTCCTATTTAAACAGAAAGGAGCATCCCAGGTATGACGACTTGAGACCTCATACACCTCCATTACATCTAATTAACCATAAACCAAAAAATACAAAATTTCTTTTTACTTAGCTACTCTAAATTTGTCCCAAGCCATAGTTCTGGCACTCTGGCATATATGCATATTTTCTGGGAATAAGACCCCAGTTTTCAGTGGATTATATCAGGATATACACATGTATGTTCGCAAAATTGTGCCTTTTCATCCCTCTCCAGTACACAGAACAATCTATTATTTCGATATCCAGGCCCTAGATATGAATAAACTGACAAAAATATGTCACATGGGAACTCTCTGATCTTTTTCCTCTCGCGTTATTGGGACCACTACATTATAGATAAGGGAATAATATGCTTGGCTCACAACCAGTGCTTAAAAACACATTCTGCCTTGTTAGGAATGCAAGTTTTATTTATTTTTATCACAGTTGTGTTAGAGATGTCACTACTAGAGTTGACTAAAACAAGTAGCTTTCTCATTTAATTGTCTAATTATGGACTAATGTAACATAATGAAACTATAGAAGAAAAAGTGTTGAGATGTTTAAGTGTCTCCTGTATAATGAAGAGAAATAACAAATTATTTTTCCCCTAAATGATTATAAAAATATAATAATTATTATATAACATAAGATATATGATATATAAAAAAATAATTATTAGATTTTTATTATTATTGCAGGCTGCAGTGAACACACAGTGAGCAACTTTGCTAGGAGCGGAAATGCTGCTCCAGTTAACAGTAAATAGTTCAATGCTAGTTTCCTCATATAGCAGCGAAATAAAAGGACACAGTTTATACACGTGTTTCACATTCACTCTTATTTTCACACAGTGATTTACTTCAATTTTATACCTCTGGAAACCATAATATAAAAGGTCAAAACAACTTGTAATGCCTTAAGATCCTGATAGGAAACAGGATGCCTTTAATCCATTACCATATAGTAAATCAACAGCAGTAATTATTCCTACATCCTCAGGCTCATTTCCCCATATTCCAGCTGCCAGCAGCAATGCCCTAAGGTTCCTCTCGTGGAATCTGCTGCATCCTCACCAGGAACAGGCAAAGCAGTAAGAGCTCACACTGAAAGAACCAGAAGGAAGAATTTGCTTGCCATTGACCAAAAGAGGAACTGGTTTTGATCAGCTTGCCCCCACCAAGCAGCCTGAATCCCTCATCCAGTGCCTGCTCTACTAAGAGCAGACAAGTAGAAATGCAACCTGTTAGCCACTGTTCATCCCACACATGGTAAAACAACATGATGATCATCGAGCTCCAGCCCCCTGCCATGGGCAGGGCTGCCGCCCACCAGCTCAGGCTGCCCAGGGCCCATCCAACCCAGCCTTGAGCATCTCCAGGGGTGGGGCACCCTCAGCTCTCTGGGCAGCCTGTGCCAGTGCCTCCCCGCCCTCTGAGCAAAGATTTTCCCCCTAACATCTAACCTAAATTTTCCTCTTAGTTTAAAACCATTCCTCCTTGTCCTATCACTATCACTGTCTAAAAAATCAGTCCCCCTCCTGCTTATTAAAGCTCCCTTTAAGTATTGGAAGGCCACAATGAGGTCTCCCTGGAGCCTTCTCTTCTTCAAGCTAAACAAGCCCAGCTCCCTCAACTCTTCTTCATAAGAGAGATGCTCCAGCCCTCTGATAATCTCTGTGGCCCTGCTCTGGCCGTGCTCCAACAGCTCTGCATCCTTCTTGTGCTGGAGGCCCCAGGCCTGGATGCTGTACTCCAGGTGGGATCACCAAGTGGGACTGCTCACAGCTCCATACTCACACACTATTAGATCTCCCTTTGTGAAAATGGTCGTTATTTTTCCTTGCATTTGTAACTTCAAAAGATCTACAATTCTTGAATGTATCTGGCATAGAAAAGCACTTCAGAGAATTTTCAAAATAATTTAAAAAAAAAAATAGAATCAACAGACCTTTGCAGTTGCTTAGATGCTCTGAATCATACTGTATTCCCACACTCATTTCCAGCATCAGAAATTGATGAAATTTTGAAGAAACAAAAGAGTTTGCAAAGTAATTTGCAAGATATTTCTGAGTGAAACATCAAGACGTATCCCACATAGAACATACAACTACAGAAAAATAAGGAACAAAATTACCATTTCCCCAACATTTTTTTTTTAAATGAAGTCTTATGTTAATTCAAAGTACAACTAAAATTGCTTGTATTTGCTTAGTTCAGACATTTCTTATATCTATTTCTGGATTATAAAGCCAAGTCAAACTCACATAATCAAAAATATGAACCTTTTCAAAACTTAAGCTTTGAGTTTAAAGAGATCTAAATAAAGTGCTACAGAATAGATTGAAATAATCTAAAATTCTGTGTGACTGCTAAGCATTACAACAATTTCTACCTGTTTTGTTATTGCACCTTCTTTCATACAATTATTTTTCCAAATTCACAGCCTTGAATTTTATTATTTAGATTTCTCCGTATCAATTTAGCTTTCTCAACTATTATCTTTTTTTCAAAAAAAGAAAAAAAAAATACACCTTGTTACAGAAAGATAATGGTAGTGATTCTTTAATGGTAGTATTAAAATCCAGCATCTAGAATTCATTTTTAAATATCATGGTTGCTTGTTTTGAGTACTTTATTCCCTCTAGTAAAGTATATTGGAATACATATACACAAAGACCTGTGTTTGTTGAGTCACAAAAGTCCCATATTCCACCCAGAATACGGTTGACTGAAATACACACAGTGAGTGAGACATATCCAGAGCGTATCAGGTTTGCCGTGCTTGCATCAGCCACTGACACATCTCACAAGAAGTCTCCCTACATTTTAAAAAATTGCTGCAGTCCTCCAATTTGACCCAGACAAGATTTCTTAACAGAAAATTAATTTTAGCTGAATGCACGTATTTTGAAAAACGTTTGTTCAAAGCTACTTCTTGAAGCTCAACTAATAGAATCCTTCTGTTACTATTCATTTTTATTTTCTTTCTTTTTATTTCTTCCTTTTCTTTCTTATTCCTCTTTACTGCAAATCTGTAACCCTCCAAAACAACAATAGAGCATGACTCCTCTAACAGCACAATTTACCCCTTGTCTGAAAATTGGTTATTTACTATGCGTGTAAACTGTACAGATAACTGCAGTTAATCAAAGCTTTCAAAACTTTTCTATGAAATGTTTATTATGATTTCTTAGATACAAGCTAAGGACAGATCTTCTCCAATGCTCAGCATCAGAACTTTGAATTTGCTAAAAAAAAAAAAAAAATAGATAAATAAATAATGGGCTAGTCACTGAAAAGTGAATATTTGTACCAGGGAGCAATCTTCCAGAGAACTCTAATAGGAAAGATAGATGAGATACTACAGCAGAAGGGAGTCAAGCTGCTCAAGCCTTTGAAGAACTGCAGATAGAACCAAGTCACCATAGAGGCCAGCACAGATTGCAGTGGATTGTGTTACCCCCCAGGGAACTGGAACACAGAGAAGAACCAGACTGAGAGTTTTACCTCTGCCTTTGTGCTTTACTTTCCTTGAAAACAGTTGTTGGTAACACACTTTTTTTTTATCATTAGCCCACAGTTTTCCCAGTGCAAGATTAAGCTCACTGCAACACCGAGCACTGGGAGAGGGCAACTTTTGTAGAATGGCTTTCAGTAACCAAGATTAATTTTTTTCTCTGACTAAGGAAAGACAGATTATAGTAACAAGGATAAAAAGAGTATGCCAAAATGCTCAACACAGAAATAGAAGGAGCTATTTCAAACTGACATGAGTGTATTAAAAACAACAGAGACGAGTGTGAGGAAAGAGTCTTTTCTGACCAGGCCATTTCAAATAAGCTCTTCACCGATACAGACTATAGGAGGGATAACAGTGTTATGCCATTCTTGCAGTATGAGTCCTCACGCTGTACTCTCATGTGAATACTGTCTCTTCTCAGAAATTTCCAAAATCTATGTAGTAAAGAAAGATTTAATGGAAAATTACATTGAAAATCACCTGACTATTCTTATACAAGCTGTGTGGGTTATGTTCTCATGCATTTTTCATAACTGTAAAACAGCTTGTGAATGTCACACTTAACTGTCACGCTCCTGAGCTTAAGTTTTAAATAGATTTTTTTTTAAATGGTAGGATATTAAACTTCAATATAAAGCCAGCCTCAAGGGAAAAATATTATGTTCACAGTACCACTGTAAATTATTTAAAATCAAAACTAAAGATCTGTTCTGTTGTATGGCTCAGAAGAAATAAATTCATTGCTAGAATAACTTGAAAGTGAAAGGTAGGTCAAGAGGCCTGAGATTAAATTGCAAAAATTAAAGACTTTTTTAAAACCATTTTATATTTTGTCTCCTTTGTCACAATGGTAAAATTATTTTACAAAACCATACACACATTTCACAGTAAGGAAACCCCTTATAATTTTATCATACATGTCAATGTGATCCCATTTTTTCATTCATTTTTAAACCTTGCCAGATGGACTGTTGTCCAGGACCATATTCAAGGAATACAAACTGAGCACTAATGGGAACTCTCCCACTACCTGATTCCATCCTGTTCTCTGCATCTTCCCACCCCCATAACACATAGCCATAAATGAGCAATCTGAGCTACCACAGAGCTCTGCAGAAAGGCTGGGTGCCATTTGTAAAGATGTTTACTTGTTCCTCAGGCTATTAAAGCACAGGAGCTGGACCAAGTGCCACATTTTATTTGCTTTATCAGTTAAAGTGTATCTCCCAGGTTAAGATTCTTAAAGCTTCCCTTTTGCCAGAGAAGAAAAACCAACCCTCTACACTGAACTCTGAATGTATCCTACCTCAAAAAAAAAAAAAAAATATCCAAGAAGGATGTAGCTACCCTTGCTTGGCTTTCTAAAACTAGAGACAGTTCCATACACCTGAATGGGAACACAGGTGAGAATAGCACACCAAGTCTTTAGGCAGACAGAAATGATGCTTCCCTTTTAGACAAAATTCTAAATTTAGCTTCTGCTTTCAATTTTTTTTATGCAACTGATTTGCAATGAGTTAATAGGATCAGTTCATGCTTTTTACTTGCATTTTGTTGGAGGAAAGTTGCATGCAACTAGACTGAAAACTAATAGAAGTTACAAAAACAGAAAAGGCTGTTCTCTCAGAAACAGCGCAGAGTAAATGCAGTAAGACATTGCTTATCCAACTAAATTTATCTATTTTTTTCTATGTTTATGAGAGTCGTTTAAAAAAATAGTATTTAACTGCATTTAGTTTTTCTGCTACTGAAAGTTCATATATTTTAGCATGACATTTGAATTCATTGTCATGGATCCTAAGTCATTCAAAGAACAAACTGACGTGTAACACTAGCACATATCTAAACCTTGAGCAGATGTTTAGCTTATAAAATCTGCAAGATTTACATACTGTGCAAAAGTAATATTGTAGTATATAAGATATGAATACTGAATACAATAAAACTTCATCTTGAAGAACAGCAAATATGGTTGCATGCCCAAAGAGCACGGAGCTCAAATATAATTTTGAGAGAATTAGTCAAGCCATCTTTCAAACCAAGTGTTATTTTGGAAAGAGGTACATATGTTTGGTTTAGAGATGCGCTTTTTTTCTTTTGCCCAACTTATTTTTAAGCTTTACTCTTCCTTCTAATAGGGAGCAGAGAAAAAACAAGTTTCTTCTCTCAGTGGGCAAAAGACTCAACAAAAGATTTTATGAAGAGAGATATATTTTTTCATTTGCACACGTGTATAAGTACTTATAAATAGTGTTGCACCAGATCAGAGCAGAGATCTGACCAGCCAAATTGCCTTCCTCTAGCAGCAGCCAACGGATGATCCACAGGTAGGAAAATACATACTTCATTATCTCCTCAGTGAAGATCAATCATTATTCTGATGTGTTAAAAAGCATGTCTGTTCTGCTGTAGTTTTCATTTCATAATAACATTCCACTTCAATCAGTTTAAAGAGTTGGGAAATCCCACTCAGAGGTGTTTTCTCATGTTTAAAAAGAGGGGCAGGGGAATACAATACAACGTCACTGTTTTACATAATGAGAATTTAAATGTCAGGTGGAAAGATTTTATTTTTTGTTTTTATGAGACAAACTGATTTTTTACACTTATGCTAGCTTCTCACTGCACTAATTACACTGCTACTGCACCAGTTAACAACAGGGAATTTCTACAGAGTTACAAAGAGGTGTGACATTAACTGTAGAAAATTACTTCGTGTTCAAGAGCAAATGATTTATTTTCCAAGTGACAATCTGTGGGCAGGAACACTGAGCTCCAGCTTTTACAGATTTCTGTGTTTCATCTTTCTCATCACAATGTACAGCATTTAGAAGGTAAAGAAAACATACAACGGATCACATTTCACTGCTATTACGTGGTGATCTTCATCAAACACTGATGCTGATAACTGCCAGGGAGACGATAAAGCTTCTGAAACTTATCAAAACAGAACATGGCATCCCAGAACATTATAAACAAGGTCTTTCTTGAAAAATATTATTTTTGAGATCAGTTAGGAACCTTCATCTGACTAGAGAGAGGGTGACAAATCTACAGATTGATACAGAGCCTGTAAGCCTCAGCCATCCACCTTTTGCAAGACATCAGTTCTTCACCTGATGGCTGCAGAGGACTTAAATGATGAAATAGAAGAGAAAAAGAAGAAGCCTTTTCTAATACACAGCCTCTAGTAATCAAGCATACATCAATTAGAGTATCTTAAGAAAAGTAGTTTATATAAAACAGTCAAAATTGCAACACAACTACATAACTGTAGCCAGTACAACCCAGAGGGCATGACATGCTCAAGATTATTTACAGAAACTGAAATGCCAGTACAGAAAGGCATCATCTACTCAGCAAAAGAATTTCCAGAGAAGGAACTTATTGAGTTATACGGGAGAATATGGAGCAGCTCTCTGAGAAACAAGAAAATGTAATAATCAGAAGAGGAAGTAGCAAGGGAATCTGCTACACAGCATCAGGACTAGGGGGGGGGCGGGGAGGGGGGAAAAGCCTTGGTCAGTTCAACTGTAATTCAAAACAAGACAATAATAAATCCCTGCAACTAACCATACTGGCATCTGCTCAGTGAAATGTGCACCAGAACATCTTGTGCTTGAGGCATTGCAGCTATGCTCTGGGGAAGGGAATGGCTTGATCACATCCTTGCCTTGGATGTCTGAATCTCAGGTCCGCTGGTCAGGACCAGATCTGATCTGCGATCAATGGAGCAGTAACACTGCCTTTTGTGGTGAAGCTCAATTCTTCTTTCTTCATTGACATGAATACCTTCATTATTCCACAAACTATTCCCTGTCAGGTGCTCTTCAAGCACCCTTTGTGGGGAAGAGTTAAAAAATGACTAACAATGCCTAGAAGCAGAAGGAGGGAGTTCACTGAACAGAGCTGGAAAAATCATGCAGAATTACAGGAAGTTAAGAAATCAGAATTGTATTTCAGGAAATTCCTATGCATCTACTTTAAAACAGGAGACCTTCCCAGCAAGTGTGTGTGGCTCAACCCCCAAGATCAGTGAGCATGTGTTTACCAGGGGCTCTATCCAGTAGCACACCGGTAGAGGAAGCATTAACGTCATTTATGTGAGAAACTACTGGGATCATAGGACACTGTGTGGGCACAGGAGAGTACTAGCCTTTGGAAAAGAAGAACAAGATGCCAATAACACACTTTCAAAATAAGTCTGCTTCCCAACCCTGGAAGCAAAGCAAATAAAACCCCTCCATTTAAATAGAAAATGTACAATATTAACAAAAATCAGTAACAAATTCTATGAAGAAAAAGACAAAACAGCAGAGATGCAGAGTAAGTTAATACCACAACAAAAGTTGAGGAACTTTCAGAAAAAATCATTTACATTGATAATTGTGCTGTCAAACAATAATCAGTCATCAGTCACAAGTAAACAAGGCGCAAATTGTAAGTGGAGAAGTTTCTCATCTTCATAGAATCATAGAACCATAGAATGGCTAAGGTTGGAAGGGACTTCAAAGATCATAAAATTCCATCCCCCTTTCCATGGGCAGATTTGACAAACACTAGATCAGACAATAGATGAGATTGTGCAGGGCCGCATCCAACCTGGCCTTGAATACATGCAGGGATGGGGTACCCACAACTTCTTTGGGCAACATGTTGTAGCACCTCACCATCCTCTCAGGGAAAAATTTCCCCAAACATCTAATCTAAATCTCCCTTCTTCCAGTTTACAACCATTCCCATCGATTTCTCTCCTGTTTATAAGCTCCCTTTAAGTATTGGAAGGCCATAATGAGGCCTCCCCAGAGCATTTTCTCCTGGCTGAACAAGCCCAACTCCCTCAGCCTGTCTTCACAGAAGAGGTGCTCCAGCCCTCTGATCATCTTTGTGGCCTTCCTCCGGACCCACTCCAACAGCTCCGCATCTTTCCGGTATTGGAGGCCCCAGATCTGGACACAGCACTCCAGATGGGGCCTCACGAGGGCAGAGTAGAGAAGGACAATCACCTCCCTCACCCTGCTGGCCACCCCTCTTCTGACGCAGCCCAGGATACAGCTGGCCTTCCAGTCTGCAAGTGCATGTTGCTGTCTCATGTTCAGCTTTTCTTCCACCAGGACCCCAAGTCCTTCTCTGCAGGACTGCTCTCAATGATTTCTTCTCCCAGTCTGTACACACATCTGGGATTGCCCCAACCCAAGTGCAACACCTTGCAGTTGGCCTTGTTGAACCTCATTAGGTTCACATGGGCCTACCTTTCAAGCTTGCCCAGGTCCCTTCGGATGTCATCCCTTCCTTCTGCCATATCAGCTGCACCACTCAGCTTGGTGTCATCCACAACTTTGCTGAGGGTGTACTTGATCCCATCATCTATATCACTGATAAAGATGATGAAGAGTAACAGTCCCAAGACAGACCCCTGAGGGACACCACTTGTCACCAGCCTCCACCTGGACATAGAACCATTGACCACAACCCTCTAGCTGCAGCCTTCCAATCAATTCCTTATCCATTAAATAGTCCACCCTTCGAACCCATATTTCTCCAATTTAGAGATAAGGATGAGGTGTGGGACCATGTCACCTCACGTTCAGTCTTATGGGGGGGGGTCTTGGACTTGCTCTGCTTTTACGGTGGAAAGGATTTTGCTCCCCCAGGCCCTCCCTAGAGGTTCAGGGATGTGAGAGACACAAGAAGCCTGCCTGCCAGTCAAGACTGAAGCAAAGAACTTGTTGAGTACCTCAACCTTCTCCACATCTGTTGGAGCCAGTTCTCCCTTCTCATTTCTCAGAGGGGTACACTCCCTTTTGCCTGCGTCTTCTGATCAATGTACCTATAGAATCCTTTCTTGTTTCCTACATCCTTCGTCAAGTGCGGTTCCATCCGTACCTTGGCTTACCTGATCCCACCTCTGCATGTCTGGACAGCATCCCTGTATTCTTCCTAGGCCACTCATCCCTGCTTCCACTGCCTGTACATGTCCTTCTTATCTCTTAGTTTGACCAGCAGGTCTTTGCTCAGCCATGCCAGTTTCCTGCCTCCTCTGCTTGTTTTCCTATACTGGGGAACAGGGAGCTCTCGTGCTCTCAGAAAGGCATCCTTAAGGAGTTGCCAGCTTTGCTCTACTTCTTTTTATCTAAAGACAGCTTCCCAGGGGTTCTCATCCAGTAACTCCTTAAATAGCCTGAAGTTCATTCTCCTGAAGTTCAGGGTCCTGACTTTGTTTTTTGCAAGGCCCATCCTCCTCAAGATCACAGACTCTCCCAGGGCATGGTCACTACAGCCCAGAATGCCTCCAGTCTTGACCTTTTTAGTGAGCTCCTCTGCGTTGGTGAGCACCAGGTCTAAAAACACTTATCTTCTGGTTGGTTTGTCTAATACCTGGACCAGGAAGTATCCTCAACACACTCCAGGAGTCTTCAGGATTGCTTGCAGCCCATTGTGCTTTTTACCCAAGAAGTTTTCTTTTAAAAGATGTTAGTAAGAAACAAATAGCTGAGGTCTGACCAACAGATGCTGGATGCTGAATATAGAGGTCTTGTAGTGCCTATGCAAAACAACTATCCCCAAAACAGGCCAAGAAAAATAAAAGCTCCATCCTTCCTTAATGACTGTAGTGGTTTTATGGTAAGAACTCTTTTGTATGGGCTGATCCAGAACATGCAGCAGACATCTTTGGCAGCACGTATATGACACTGCATAATAACAAAAAATCAAACTTCTTTTTGCAACAGATGGTTACATTTTAAAATGTAACCTTTTCTCCAAAGGACAGTCCCCTAGAGGCATGACATCTTATCCGTTAAATTCCCAAGGGTTAAGCAAAGCTCATCGGCAGAAAATGAATCTGTCACTTCTCTTTAGAAGTCTGACATAATTCAGTCAAAATTCTGCGCAGAAGACAGAAGATGTCCAGAAGATAGAGCAAAACAAAACAAAACAAAAAAAAAAATCAACATTTAAAATTATTTCATGCCAAATAAAATTTGAAGCATTACACACATTCTGCTTAGATTTGTAGTCTTCATCTCAAAGGTCACATTACGATCTTTTTTCTTGCAAAAGCATAACAGAAATAGTTTTTCAATAATTTTGAAGGTCTTTTGGGGAATGTGTGAGCATTATTCATGAAAGATGTGACATTTTATTTATCTGGTTTCTTTCAAAGTACTTGAGAATAAAACAATAGTGATGATGTATTGCCAACCCCTTCTCAGTTGTTTTCTCTCTTTCATGCACATACAGACTCTGACACAGAAATAAATGCTAGTTTTACTACTTGATTTTAAAAAGAGAATTTTAAAATGTAAACAAAATCTGTCCAATCTGACTTGTTTCTCAAGTTACTCTAAAACCTAAACTTAAAACTCAAAAAAGCAATACACATGGTTTCATAAAATTCATGGGAAAGAATTCCTCTGAACAAGTATGTAATCTTCTACAAAATTTGCAACATAAACACTGTAGCAGCTGTAATGTCATACCAGGATCAGTAGAGGAATATGCTTAGAAATCCCTTAAGATATACTAGCTGATACAGAATCATAGAATATCCTGAATTTGAAGGGACCCACAAGGATCATCAAGTTCAACTCCCAGCTCCACACAGCACCACCCAAAATCCAAACCCTATGCCTGATAGCATTGTCCAAATGCTCCTTGAACTCCAGCACCTTGGGGACATGACCACTGCCCTGGGGAGCCTGTTCCAGGGCCCAACCACCCTCTGGTGAAGAACCTTCTCCTAATCCCCAACCTGATCCTCCCCTGACACAGCTCCATGCCTTTCTGTTGGGTCCTATCACTGTTCCCAGACAGCAGAGATCAGCACTGCCCCTCCGCTCCCCTCTGAGGAAGCTGTAGGCCGCCATGAGGCCTCCCCTCAGCCTCCTCTGCTCTGGGATGAACAAACCAAGGGGCCTCAGCCGCTCCCCATATGTCTTGCCCTCCAGACCCTTTACCATCTTTGTAGCCTTCCTTTGGACACTCTCTAATAGTTTTGTGTCTTTCTTACATTGGTACACCCAAAACTGCACACAGTGCTCAAAGTGAGAGGAATCTCACAAAATACTATCTTTCAAGATTTATTTTCTTTTTACATATCGTATTTTAAATGAAACACTACAAATTTACATTGAAAACATTTTTAATAGCAGCCACAAGCTTCTTGTTTTCTTTCTAAGCAATCAGTTTCTTCTTAAGCAAGAAAACGTTTATGCAATGTTATTAACTCCACCATGCAGAGAGAGAGAGACATTAGTACTACAAACTTACAGAGCTAGGGCTGGAATGCCGTCTGACTTTGGGTGATTCTTTCCCTGCAGATGAAGTTTTGAAGTTAATGCAAGCGTTGTTCTCTGAATGAACCCTCTTCACTTGATTAGTTGGTTTCTCAAATGGATCGAAGCTACTCTGTGTCCTCTGGACCCTGACTTTCTTATCCTCAGGAATTGTATCCAGAGGTTTGATCACTGAATCCATTCCCTGGCAGTTCCGTGTAGACATCTTTGTGACACATATCTGAAAGGAAAAAACAGCATCCATTGATTTTAACAGGCTGAGTCTGTATTGATCCATGTATCAGACAGCATCAAAAAAAGGCACTGGAAATCATAGGCATTCGCTTTTTTTAATATTGAAATATTAAAATCACACATGCATTTTACAAAGGGGACATAAACTAATAGTAATAAGAATAAATATTTTTGTGCAGTGTATTCAAGGATCCTGAAAAACTAAAAACAGAAGAGGAACATACATAAAATGCATACATCTGTGTGCTTTCTCATACAGGTTGTTCTTAGCAACGACGCCATTTCACTTTTTTCTTCAATCCAGCCACTGATATCTGCGAGCAGTATTGATTTCCATTTGTTTAAAATTGGATGAGCCTAAACTTAAATAAATGATGGTAGTTTGGGTGTGCACCTCGGTGCTAGCCTGCCAGAGATCCAATACCAGTATATTACTGTATTTTTAAATAATGCTTATACAGTGTTATTATTATTATCACCATATGTCTCAGAAAATGAAACCAGTAAATCAGTTCCCAGGCACTGAGACGTGCAACCGCAGCTTAATGGCGCACTAAAGCACAGAACTTCCATTCTTCCTTACTGAGAAGCGCGATGCTGCCCAGCCTCACAGACGGCAGCTCACTTCCTGAGCCACTCAGGCAGGTTACTGCACAGGCAAGGGAACTCACTGAGCAGAACAGCCAGCTTAGACACTCCAGTCATGTAGTTTTGTGTATCCTATGTATTTTTTACATTCAATTTTATAAGAAATTTCTTAAAATCACGCAATTGGTGAGGGTTGTGTTTGAGGCTTCAGCTGCTGCATTCAGCCAGAAGAGACCCAACTTTTACATAGGAGGAACAGAAATACTTTTGGCTCTCAGGCTGCAGGGAAAAGTTATGAAGGGTGACGCAAGCTGGGCATCTGCCAGTCATCCAGTTCTCAATTCACCTCACTGTTCACTCATCTATCCCATATGATTGCTCTGTGGTATTTCCCCTGAGGAATTCAGAGCCTTGAAATCCAACTTATTTCAATTGTTTGTAGAAATAATGGGTGGCTATACCTTGTGGTTTTGAAGTTTTGTGATTTTGGTGATCCACTGTAACAGCAAATCACAGATTCCTTTTGTATGTTAAAAATTAAAGTGCGCCTTTCACTCAGTGACATCTGAGTGACATCTGTGGCCAAGCCGCCATGCCACAGCTGAGCTCCAGTTCAGGTCATTACTGGCATTACAAGCCAGCTTCACCAGGGTTCACATTTCTTCTCATCAACATAGCTTCTCCAAAACTAAAACTTAACTAAATTTTAACTGAGAACAGTTCCTCTTCATTCCAAATTATAATACTCTCCCAGGTAAAAATTAAAACAATTATGTAATTTTGGTCTATTTCTTCAGAGAGAAAAGCTAAAGAGATGCTGCACAAAGATTTTTTAATTAACCTGCTTGTAAAATTAATTGGCTGCTTTTTCCCCCGAAAACAATGAACACACACAGGCACACACCCATTTACTTCCTTCTATCCTCTCCAGATTCATGTTGCTGCCATGCTTGCTACCAACAAAGATGTTTTGACACAATTGAAACTGAAATTACTGATACAATAGCAACACTTCATTTTGCTTAATCAACTCAGATACAAATAGATTAGGCAGCATTTTTTAGCCTCTGAAATCATATGATCTAGAGAATATGGGCAAGGATAGGGAGAGAAGGTTAAAAGTTCTACTTGTTTTCCCTGCAAATCACCAATGCATCTGTTACTATTGATCATCTCTGTATTGGAAGCAGTAATTGTTTCAAATTAGATATTGAAAGCAAACACTTCCACCTTCAGATCACTTCCACAGAGTCAAGAGTGGGACAAAAGTCCCCACAATCACCTCCTTAGAGGGAGCATGACAGCGCTGAGCTTCCTTCAGCACTTCTCTCATGACCAGCACTAGTTTGTGGCATTTAAACGAGTAATGGCTGAGCACAGAGCACTGTTCACTCTGTTCTTTAAGGATGCACATTTCCAATTCATCTACTTTGCCTATAGAACTCTCAGGTGAAACAGCATTTAAGTGCTTGTTTTACGTTTTGTTGGATGAGCCTAATTTAACCCTGATACTCTGCTCTGTAAAATCTGAAAGAACAAGTCTAAACCATCAGCCCTGAGCACTAGCTACAGCTTCAGCATTACGCATCCTAGGGTTGCAGCAAACACAGTGGTGGCTTCAGTCTTCCCTCCATTGGCAAGAGCTCAGCCACCAGGATAACCCTGCGATCACTGCTGGGCAAGGGGCACACAGACCTGCTGTCCTCTGCTCCAGCTAACCTATGAGCTTACTTAACTTATCATTTGACGTACCAAAGTGACTTATTGTGCAAATAAGCAACAGTGCACTGAGAAAAACTGATGTATAATATGTTTTGGAAACCTTCCTGTGCATACAAATTACTTTAGATTTCATTGAGATGATCATAACACCTTTTGGAACAGCATAGGTCTGAACTTTTCTGCTACACTAATTTAGCCTTTCAGGTATCATTTTTCCTTGTACTGCATTACAAAAGTGATTCCTCTAAATACCACTCAAACAGTATATGCAAATACTTAACATCACAAATTCTTAGACCAGTAACTCACTTTCTATCACTTGGCAGCTCCTTGCTAATAGGAGAGCTGACCTACCCACTCAATTTCCATCTTGTTTATTGTGTAAGAGAGGAAAGACCACGCTCCAGCTAAAGCACAGTATTTGTCACAAAAGTCTCTTCTAGAAGCTCCTGTGTGCTCTTGAGGGTCAATCAGAATTTCTCTGTAAGTAAATTTTGCCATCTGTAAGACAAGGGTCTTTATAACCCACTTCATGTTTTAAATATGTAAATAAAGTCATAGGTTTTTTTGAATAAGGACTATTCTTTTATTAAAGCTATATGCAGAAGAATCCTTACATATTCCAATAAAGATGACAAAGTCATCCACTGCACTCTCAAGATTAGACGATTTTGTTGAATATCTGCTTAGCTACAGTTACTGGAATGAAAAACAAAGTTAAACAAGTGTAACAGCTCATGACATATAGGAAGTCAATCTTCATGATTCATTACTCCTTCTTGCCCTTGCTCTATAAATCTATGTAATTCTGTAACACTGCAGCACAGACACTTGCTGGGATGCTGTAAACGCTACCAGTCTAAAAGCAGTGTTACATGCAGATGTGATCAATGGCACTTTAGCTATTACAAATATTTAGCCCAAATGCATGTGCACACAATACAGATGATAACTTGGTTGGTCATACAGAAGATGACAATTATGCTTTACAAAATGCAATCAGGAGAAGAGTATAAATGTGATATCCGTTTAACAAAAATTCTGCCTAACATGAGCCATTAAGCACTTTTAACTACTGTTTCTTTAACTTAAATAATCATATAAATAAACATTAAGGTACATCAACACAGCATTTCAGGGGCTTCTACTGTGATTTGGTACTCTTCCCACCAAAAGTTATATTCAAAGCCTGACTTTCAGATGTATCAACTATTTCAGAAAATACTTGGCTTTTAGAACAGGTGCAATGCAGTCATAGTCCCCTCTTTCAGATCTGGTATTTCTGCCAGCAGATCTCGTAACTTTGGGGAACAGAGAAATCTGTTTTCAGTTTTTGCCTTCTCTTTTCTTTATAGGAAATGCGATAAAAAAAGAAAGCCAATCAACTTATGATATTTAGTAACTATAGATTAGATAAGTACAAGTGTAACAGGCAGTGCACCAAAATAATGTCTTGTAAGGACTGTTTGAGCAGACTTTATTTTCCTTCCCAGTCTTGCACCAAGTAGTAAAGGCTCAATAAAGTCACAGACTGATACACTTCAAGCACTTTGTAAGCAGAAGGAAGCTGTGCCAGCTTCCCTCCGCTGGCATTCCAGCCTGGCAGGAACCACACTGAGGGTACTTCCCAGAAGCAAGTTGAAAAACAAATGTAAGCCAGAGCAGCTACAGAGGTGCAGGGATAAGGGGCAAACTTAATACCAATGGATGTGACACTTGCCTACAAGGAAAAAAAGTAAAACAAAGCATAAGTGGTATGCATGTTATTCACACAAGCAAACTACATGTAGGACACTAGTACTTCAAGCCTCTGCTTCATTTCCAAGGCCAAAGTCATGGAAAATCTACTAGATTCCAATACTTCCTTTGGAAGGGATCTTGCTCTTCTCCATAGATAACAGAGTAGTCCTATAGAAATTTTTTGTTTTGTTTTGAAGTTACTGTTTGGGAAAAGCACTTAAAAATTGTCCAGGGATTCAGAGTCTTTATGGGATATCTGAAAACAGCAATGCATGTTTGTTCCTACTCAGTGAGGTAGCAGTTATAACAGAGTCCTTGAACCCAGCCTTGGAAAAAAGATGCCTGTCAGCCTTGGTATAGTCTGACTGAAGCACTTCTCTGTGAGCACCCTGTCCATTACATCTCTTACATAATCTTTAATGTTAGGTACCCAGTTGTATTTCCCTTTGCTGTTTCACTCTCTGCCGCCAAACACTGTATCAGTTTCCCAAGTAGTCACCAGAACCACCACAGATGTCTCATTCACTTTGCACATCCTGATAGCTGAAGGATATTCCCTTGTTAAATATGTCCCAAATTATTTAGTCAGTCTCGACTTAAAAGCTAAGACAAAATGATGAGACAGAAGTCATTTGCTGCTCAAAACCTACAGCACAAAGACCCACCTGGCAGTTGCCTGAAGAACTCTTCTCTACTTTTGGAAAAATATAGAGAAAGGATTATCTATCTAGCCAATCAAAACAGTCATGGCAATTCTAACATTACTTGAGATATTACAGGTTCTGGCAGCATAAAGCAAAATAAAATCTAGTGCACTCTGGTACTAGAGGTTATTTTAGTGTCTTTCTGTGTGTTTTTATTTATTTAAAGTAAGAAAAATAATTACCACACACTCAGAACATTAAAACATCACACACTTCACAAATTCTAATTTTAGAACCACAAGAAAAAGCATAAAACAGATTATACCTTTCAACTGCCTTAGATGCTGATCAGAATAAGAAGATAGCGTACAGCAGACAACAAAACAGCCCAGCCAGCCTTTTTTCCTCTCTCATCCCATTCAGTCTCACAGCCTGTTTGAGAAGATCCTGCTCTGGGATAAACACACTTAATCATCATTACATCAGGAGGTACCACAGGGCTACAGCTTCCTACATCCCCTACCCCAACATCACAGTATTTAGCATACCTCAAGGCATAATATCTGCAAACAGCTCAATTTTTTCTCATAAAAATTAACACTGAAGAGTCTGAAATCACAAGTTTCTGCATCAGAGAACTCCTTAACACACCTCATTAAATAAATAAAAGTAAGTGTAACTGCTCATAGAATCATTTCAAAATAAAGAGATCCCTTTGATTCACCTTATATCATTTCAGGCAATATGTCTTAATTTGCATTTGAGTTTCATGCCAAAGAAATTAGCAAATTTAGTTACCATGATATAGTTTCAATGTAAGCTTTTTTCAGTTCATCATTGCTGGCAAAATTCAGAGCTCCCAAGCAAACGGTATTCTTAGAATTTAAGGCTGCTGGAGTAATTCATTTACTCTTTCAAATTATATGGCATCTAAAGAGTGAAAGTAATCAGTTAAAACATGTAAGTAATTTATTAATCCTTATGGTTCATGAATTTTAAAACAGTCATGAATGTCCCCTGAATTAATTACCTGTTAGAGTATTTAGTAAAAAAAAAAAAAAAAAAAAAAAAAAAAAAAGGCTGCCCCTTATCACTGGAATTTATTCAGATGAATAAAGACATCCTCAGTAACAAAGAAAAATCTTTTTTTAAGCTTTGGCTTGTCAGAACAAACATCCTACCACACAGAAGGAAAAATAAATGTGTGTGGATAGCATAAAGACATACTACTCTAAAGCTCATCATGTCTTCTAGGAGGTCTAATTTTAACTCCTACATATAGAATCCTGCAAATTTTTACTTTGGCCATGCACTATGTATGCATTTATGTAAAATGTCAAAAAATTGCCAACCAAGTTTTGGTGCTACTTTTCTCTATTAGGCATTGTCACTGTATATGTCCCGGGAAAAAGTGGTCAGTTGGATAAATGTGAGAGCAAGGATCCAAAATTCTTAATAAAAAAAAAATCCGAACAGAACATCTGGATTCCCCTATTTGCACAATTTTCAAATGAAAGGATCCTATGCAAGGAAATCAAAGATCTAGCACCCACGATGTGAAAAAAAAGACTGACTGACTTGAGGCAAGGAAGTCACTTAACCTCTCTGCAGCTCCATTTTGCTGTTTGTAATAACGATCCTGTCCCTGTCACAAGGAGAAACCAGGAGCACTAATTAATTTTGCAAAGCACTTGGGCTTTTGTAAGTGAAATGTTATGAAGATATAGATTACAATTTGTAGAGCCAAAGCCCTCTGGAAGGTAGCACAACAATCTCATTACTGCTGAGAACAAGGCTTAGCTCTTGCATTTAGCTGACGGATGTATAAAGAAAAAAAAATCATAAATAGTCAAGTGAT
Source organism: Penelope pileata (assembly GCA_013396635.1). Lineage (NCBI taxonomy): Eukaryota > Metazoa > Chordata > Aves > Galliformes > Cracidae > Penelope > Penelope pileata. The sequence continues at coordinate 111,296 of WBMW01006239.1, read as the reverse complement.
TACTAACCCAACAACTGAATTGCTGAGAGCATATGGCCAGCATTAATTTTCACTGAAAAATCCTATCTGCATACAAGTTCTCATTATCTTCTATAAGTACATTGTTTTATATCGTACCTTGATACCATGGTAATTGAGAAATACACGTCATTTGTAGATTCTGGCAGTCCTGGAATTTGACATTTTCTACTTACAAAGCAACACTTGGGATTGTTCTGGAGTCTTATAAGTGGTCCTGTTCAAAATAAAAAAGGAACCGATGATCTTGGAGGTTCATTCCCTTTGGAGGGAGCTGTCTTGTTACAATTACAGGCCTTTCACACGTGGGTGGCCACACTCTGCACGCACCTCAAGAGGGCTCACAGCTGCCCCAGCAAGAGGCTCAGGTAGGAACCCCAACATGAATAGATCAAGAGAGTTTAATAGAGGGGAAAGCTGGGGCTGTGTTACTCAGACAGATCCATGAAGAATGAGCGATGAGATAAGGGAACAAAAAATTCTGAAAGGAGAAGTAGAGCATGTAATGCTACAAGACATCACCTGCGATTTCATATTGGAACAACCAGCGCAGTCAGGCCCAAATTTAAGAGATGCCTTTCAACACTCACCTTTCCCAGTAATTATATGCACCAGGTCTTTAGTTTGAACATTCAATGGTATAGCTACAAAAACCAGCGAGACAACTCAAGTAAGACAGAAAAATAAAGGGAAAAATGAAGGACAAGAAAGAGAGCAATGATCATGAAAAGAGGGAGGGAAGGAAGGGTGTGAGGAAAAAAATAATAATAAAGTAAAACATTTCCTGATGGCCTGCCTCTTCTGTCTGGTGACCTCTGGGGTTAACAGGCTCTACTGTGTCCCAGAACTATCACATATATCCTCAGGTATTATTTGTTTCATGTGGATACAGAGATTGCTAACTATGTTAGCAGTGAACTAGCAACTACAACTGAAAACAGAGCCTTGAGACTGAAAGTGGCATCCAGTGATACCACAGGATTCATGCTGTACCTAGCATAAACTTGCTCATAAATCTGTGAGACAGCCCATCTCAGAGTCTTACTCCAAAAATGGCCTTTTTATTTTTGAGCTCAAAGCTGATGTTAAACCAACTGTCTTTGTCATATGGAAGAACGCAAATATAAAAAGGTCACTGGAGTGCCAGATGGAAGAATTTTTGAACTGAAAGCTCTGACATTAATTCTCTGTTTGTCTGAAACACTGAACTCAATGAGCAGATTAAATGTCTGTGTTGAACTGCCAAGTGCGAAACCAGTCGCTCTCATCTAAAGGCCAACTGATCAGACCTGAACTATGAGTCCCATGATCACACCAATCTGAGGAGAAGTTTAAACACCTGAATCAAGGAAAAATAAATTATCATACTGGAAGTTACTATGGACAGTGCTTACACAACTCCTCAGCCAAACCTGCACTATAGCACATACTTCTACTAAATTAGTACCTAAAAATTAGCATGATGAGTGAATCAGGCATAATCCTAGGGGTGAGAAATTATTGCACATGATTATATGTCCCTGGAAAAGGCAAGGTGGAGCTGAGCATTTCCAAAATTAATGGTTTTTGTTCTGTTCACAGCACAGCTTAACTCCAGAAAAGTGAGTTTTCAGTATGTTAAACTTGATGTTCACAGGGAAAAAATGATCCAATTTTGAAGAGAGCCCAGACTAGACCTTAGGTGTACAAAAGCCTACATATGTCCTTGCAGCAAAATCCTGTTCTGCAACAACAGCAGTGAGGAGTCACGTAAGGACAGGGTCTCAGCTGAAGGTCACCCAGAAGTCCTGACAGCCTGTGACATACATGAAAAGAGACAGAAACTCAATGGAGCAGATCTAATGGGGAGTTTCACTCTATTTCTGTACTTATGCCCTACAACAGCTATGCTAGCATTGAGAAACTCTAAATAAATTCTTCCTTTTACCTGCCTGATGCTCAGGTTTGATGCAAATTAAGTAGCATGCCACTGAGGCTCTTCATGGAATTAGCACTGGGCTGCTGCTCCCATTGCCCCAGCTCTGGACCAGCTGCACCCAGAGGTAGAAGGGCTAGTCCTCCAGGGGCCAAAATTGGAGGGCAGAGGCGACAGCATGGCAGGCAGCCGCTAGCAAGTGGCATTTGCCAGCGGCACTATGCAACCAGTACAAGCAGGGAGAAACAGCCTGAACACACAAACTCCTATGAAATCGTGACAGGTGGTCTCTATATTCTTTTACTTAGTTACCCATTTGTATCTGTTGTCTAGCCTCCTCTGTAACCATATGAACAGCATTTAAAAATAAAGATTTAAAAAAATATTTTCAATCCTTTTCCCATACCAACCTCCTGCTCCAACAGATGGCTCCATGTGCCACTGTGAGTTTATGCAGTTTTCATAAGTGCATTATTAGTAGTTTTTTATGAACACTATATTGTCTTTCTGAGTTTACAGACTTATATCTTTATTTTATCCTCCAACACTCCTCCCAATCAGAAGTATTCAAGGGCACATCCATAAACGAAGAAAGTCTTCCCACTACCATGCTGAAGTGTGAGAAATCTTTAGACTCAACAGCAAAATGCCTATTCTTGCTAAATCCTGAGGCTGTGTCAGTAGGGTTTCTAAGAAGATAACTGGTAAACAACTCCATGACTTGAAAACAGGTTTTACTTGGCTCTCTTAAGCTCCTTTGCCTATGCTTGCAAACCACTTGATTCTTTTACAGGTATCATCAAATAATTCCATTGGAAAACTAAAACAATATTTACTCTTCTACAAGGAGGAACTACAACAAAAATACTGCTGTTGGTCAGATCTGGTCATGCAACAGATAGTATAAGACTAAAAGCCAACTACTTCATTAAAAACTCAACTAAATTCTTTTATCTGGTGAGCCTGAAGTCAGATGAAAGCAATGAGATACAATGAGATAAAAACTTAATTTATATTTACAATGAACAAGAGAATTTGCTTCAGACTGAAAAATCTGTCAAAGATTGTTTTAAGAACTCAAGACTGAAGGGCTCTTATCTTATAAAAAGAAAAGAGGAAGGGGACAAGTTATACAATCATCTTTCCAAAATATATGCATTTGTGTATGGAAAGTTTTTGTCTTCATATATGTGTGCATATATATACAATCACTTCCTTCCTTCATGACTACATTGTTTTCTTCTTGCCTTTCCTTCATTCTCTTGCAAAGCTCTTTTCACTGTCTTTACCAAAACCTTGATTAAAAACTAGGTAATGAGATTTCTTTGTTTTGTGTTGCTGATGCATTTCAAAGTTTCATTCTGGTACCAAGAAAGAAATCTCTCCTGCTCTTAGGTGCGTCATCCCTCAGGTCAACAACCTTACAGCTTGAGAAATGCAGCTTCCCAGACAGAACAATGTCACAAGGAAGACAAGTTCTCCCAGCAATGCCAGATCTGGTCCCTTACATATTATCTTCCAAGCCACTGAATTTGACAAGGTATCCTCTATCACATCAGTATAAAGGTATAGCAAGAAAAAAAGCTAAATCTTTGTCATTATTCTGTTGTCTGGGTACTCTTCAGAGTTTTGAAAAACCCGTATTCCAATTCAGTCTCCCAGAAATCCTAGAAACAGTCACCCATGACCTTTCTGCCAATGTTTTCTTTTATGAAAGTTTGAGAGTTCAGATGAGGATGACAAGCCCAGCTTCACACACAATTAAATGAAGAGAGTCCTCAACTGTGTTTGGATCTCCATGCACCTGACTATTTGTATTTTTTTTTTCCAGATAAAAGACCTGGTTACAGAACTCTTCAAAACTTGAAGGAAAAGTTTTAAAGGAATTTTCCACTAGCTACTATAAGTTTGTGAGACTTGCAGTAGCACAACAGCTTACAAAGCAAAGAAGTGCAAGAATGCATGACGAAACTTGCTTTTCAGAACATAATGTGCTATGCTGGAAAAAATGGCAGAATTCCTGCAAATATCCTACGTCCCATAACTCAGAATTTTGTCTGAGGCTGTAATGAAAATTGTACACCCAAATTTGTTCCAAATATGAAGAACACTCCAGGATATCTTTCCTTGCAAAGACGTATAAAGCTTAAATGGAGAGGTTTCAAAATGATAGTGAGAAGAGCTCATTATAAGGAAAACTGATTTTATAAGAATTCTCTGAACAGCATAGAGATAATGCTCAATTTTCAAAAAAACTAAGTATCTCAAGAGAAAAGTGAAAATCACTGCTGCTTCTTTGATGAGTTCAAGGGAAAACGTGTGCTGCAGTAGACTTATGGCTGCACTCAAATCACTTCCAGAGAAAAAGCTCTAACAGTACAAAACAATTGAGCCCGCTGCTGCTGGTGGCAATTTGTGCCTCCAAAGCTGGGAGTTCATCTCAAATGACTTGCAACAAACAACAAGATCCAAGCAGCAAAAACTGGTTAAAAAAATCACATCTAGCGTCCAAGTTAGAATGCCAGTAAGAAGTCCTCTATCCTTACCATACATTAAGTTTCTCATGAAAATACTTCACAAAACAGAGACTGACCACAGATATTTTGCACATTTTTTCTTACTCAGCTGCCTGTCTATCAACAGCAAAATCACATTTTGTAATTATGTCCTCTTTGGTATCTGGACAATTTTGCCAAATACAAGTAATTCCTTGCCCACTTGCAAGTTACAAGTGGTAATTCCCCAATTTCCCCAGACAGGATCAAAACCAAGCACCCCCCATCACCGAGCTGTAGTGCTTTCCAATACAACTCTTCTTCATGACATTAAAATAATTGTAACCTATATTTTATTAACAGAAAACAATTCTTCATACAGAAAACTACTATTTATAGGGAAGTCTAGGCAAAACATTTTACTCATTTTCTACAGTTTTAATACATTTTCTTTGCATTTCTACAAAGACTTACTAGATTGAAAGAGAACATATTCAAACATACTAAGCCTGTGGACTAGAAGCTACGAGATAAATTAAATGAAGCTGAACTTTCACAATACACAAACTGGCATTATGCTTCTTTTTTCTAGTGGCTTTGTTCCCTCACTGCTCACTTTGCAACACTTGGAATTTTTCTCTTCAGGTAAGTCATACACAATATAATATTAAATTAATAAGCATCCTACACAGCAAAACTGAAATAAAAATAACATGAATCCAATACAATTTCCAGTATAGAATGATATAAACTGGGTCAAATTCTTGCTGATATAATGTTTGCTACTAGTTTAGATTACTTTACATTTATATAAAGTCTAGCTGAAGTTTATCACAAATCTTTTTTCAATGAGAAGTTACAATGGATCTCATAGTCGTTATGATAAGACAGCAAGTTCCACTGTAGCAGTAACTTACAAAAATTCTAGTAATAAATACTAAAAAGTTTTGTAAAACAAAGCAAAAATCCCCACCAACATTTTTCATACCATTTCTGACTAGTGCACTGTCACAGAATAAGACAATAAACTAACAAAATTTCCTGCTTCTGCATCCTAATTGGGCCAGTCCAGAACCGATATAGGAAGTCCAGATAGCCCATCTTCCTAAAAATATTTTTTTTTTTTTTAAAAAAAGAGCACAATCTCTATACTTTAGTTCACCAGCAATATAGGGAAAAGTCTAAAAGTTACTTTTACAGAGGCAAAATGCTCTGCTTATGCTGTTGATTCAAAAACGTGATGAAATGAAGTCACCCTCTGAATGCAACATCCAACACAATGCTATATGGCTATTTGACTTCTTGCTCTTTTCTAAATTGCTAAATTCGGAATTCTGCGTTAGGGCATGAAGTGGAAGATATCAGTGAAAAACATGCCTCACTCAAACAAGATGCATACAGTTCTCACTTTTGAAAATAGATAATAAACTCATAAGGAAAAAGCAATCACAGAAAGGTATCAACTGAACTATACTAACGTAGCAGAAGCTACGTACATAGAAGAAGCTCTTCATTACATATGGAGCTGCTGCTAGGAGAAGTTGTCCTGACTTTAATGGTGATTGTGGGATTTTTATTCTAAATTTAAAAAATAAGCTCTTAAGAATCTTTTCCTTAAATAACCAACTTTTCACTTGTGTACCTTCCTGTCATGATTTTGAATGAAAGATCTACAAGGGATGCTTAAAGCCGATCTGGACCTATCTAAGGGAACTCAAGCTCTGGAAACATATTTAACTTGCGATTCTTGGTTAAAGAACAAAAGTATATAGATTTTATATAAATAGTAGGATATAATTAAAAAGATATTTTTTTCTTTAGAAACAGCCTTTGGAGTACTGGTCTCCCCATTGTTTCAGTCCACATTTGCTCAGATATTCTCCTTCATTTCAACATGCTCTGTAAGATATAATTATCAACGTATCTCTACCTGAAACACTTAGGAAATTTTAACAGTAGTACTATCAAACCAAGTTTACAAACCATGCATAGAGCAGCCTGACAGCTGAATATTTTTGCTTTGCCAGGATCCCAATGGGAAACAATCCCAAAGCTGTCTGGATCTGTAAAAATAGATTACTTTGCTGCTCCTGTGTGCTTTAAGGGGCACTCTAGCATTCACATTTATACAGTCACCAAATTTTCAAGTCCAAGACCCTCACCTGACCCAGGCTGAGCATTCCCACAAGCTCGGTCCCTAGCAAATTCCTGCTGACCACATAGGTCAGGCCAGGTCAGTGCACTGAAAACTGCATGAGGCAAAACACTCGGCAGTGGCTGGCAACATGCAAGGATTTTCCTTAAAGAACAAAATGATCTCTTACCTATGGCAGCTGGATGCTACCGGAGCTTTGTGACTCATGATCACAGTGCCTGAGCCAACCACAAGTTGTGATTGACTATGGATGTTTGTACTGCAGTGTAATCACAAACTCTTTTAATAGTACTATCCATTTTCTTGTCTGCGGGGTTTCAGAGAAACACGACTGGCCTGCCAGAGAAGAGTGCCTATCCATGTGGGAAGTAAGGCATGGGTCAACTTTTTAAATAGCCTAAACGAGTAACACAGTGATCTTTTTGCTGGTTTGTTTGTTTAACTTTTTCATGATGAAATAGATTGAAAAAAAGATGAAGTAGATTGAAAAAAAGATGAAGTGACCACTCTTGCTGTAGGCTGTAGATTTGCTGTCGGCTTCCAAGGCTGGCTAACCTCCCTTGCAAGGAGATACAGCTTTGATGATCTTTAACCTCATCAACTCCAACTTTTTGTAACTCTTCCTATCTAGAATCAGAGACATGAAAGAGAATATGACAAATATTCATTCCTCAGGTAAGTTCTGATCTCCTGGCGTGACCAACTCCAGTCCTGCTACAAAACTGATCCACACAGTGAAGGTCATAATCTTTATGGAGCATTCAGCACTACTTGCCTATTAAACTATGTATAGCTTATATTTCCCACCTGCATTCATAACTTTTGACCAAGTTTTCCACATTATATGCTATTTCTCCCCTAGTGTATTTGGGATCTGTATTTAACTAAATTTTAAAATCAAGAATTTCCAAAGCATTACTGGTTTCTTGAGCTCAGAAAACTAAAATGGGTGAAACCCAGAGACAGTAGCACAACGAACAGAGCTGGTGGTTTTAATAGCTGGGAAGAAAAAATCAGTTTGAGAAACAAAAGCTGTTGTTGGAAGCAATAGCTTTCACAGGTATATGTGGATTAAAAATTATCACTAAGAATTACTCTGAATGTTTGCTTTAAAGAATCCCATGTGCCTAAGAGCTTCTGGACTTTCTTTCCTTATATAAAGTAAAAGAAAACACGAATGGTTGGTTTACTTCTATGTGTCAAACAATGACAAATGCACTAAAGATTTACAAATTGTGTGACAGTATAAGCAAAGGAAAACTTCTATAAAAAAATAGAAACAACAACACTTGCAGCTATTGTAATAGAAGTGTTCAAGGTTATTCTTGAACCAAAAAAAAAAAAGCATCTCTACTTTTTGAGACAAAACTATGCAAATGAAGTTTGTATACATTGCAAAATTGCCCACCTCACACTGCAGTACATATAGTATCACACATTTAGAGAATTGCTTTTAAAAAAGGAGCACTAGTAAAATAATAATGAAAACTTCAGAAAATAATTGATAGGACTGAATCTTTTATAGCCTTTAATAGCATTCAGTGACTAAGAAAATAAAACCCTAATTGGCAAGTACAGAAAAAAATCAAACAGGAATTGCTGTCAAACTAGTTATTTGATCCCACATTGATATGCAACTCATTTCTTTTTGGATTATAATTCACATGCAGCATAAACATGCTCACCTAGAAATAAAACTCCCCTGCTTTTACCCTTAACCATTAATAGCAAAACACATATTTCATCACTCTACCATTACTACCACAGTTGGTTTGTTTTAAGTGCTAGAACATATGATGAAATATATATATTTTTTTCAATTCCATTGGATTTCTGTTGAGATTAATCTATGGCTGGACTTAGCTGTCAGGTAAATCATCAAAAATATTTCAAATTACTCTATACAGTGCCCACATTTTAATCTGTCTTGCTCTAATCATTACTGCTGCTTTTCCCCTCCTCTCCTTTCTGAGCACACTGCTTCCTGAAGCTCTCATGCATGCTGAAATATTCCACTAAGACCCAAAATGCTACCAACACACTCCTACATAAGCATTCAAGAATGATTACTTAAAATGACTACCTCACTTTTTGTTGTATTAAATAAAGACAGCATGTGACAGAAATATAACAATCACAGAGGTTCATAAGGCAAAAAGACATTCCGACGTCCATGATATAGCCTGTATTTTAGAAGGGATGATTTTAATTTTATCTTCCTACATCAAGCAGATCTGTATAACTGATAAAGACATTTATTCAGATCTAACAAGATGCACGGACTTGTTAGCAGAGATGAAGAAGTGGCTGATCATGTCCTTCACTCACTCGTCCCAGAGGGCATTCAGCCAACCATATATCGGAAAAAATTGCCCATACTACCCTCTTAATGCAATAATAAATAAGGCTGCCAGAGAGAGAAATACAAAGCAGTAGCAAGAAAAGCATGGCTTTTAAGCTTCCCCTACCTTTTCCCTGATATTTACAAACCGCAGGCAGTGCTGCCGGGGAGTCTCACCAGGGTGGCTGCCGAGAGGTCTCATGTGGCATCCCCAGCTTCCCACCGCCTTCCTCCGCCTGGATTTTAAGCATTCCAAAGAAAACCCACCCTGAGATGCACAGAATGCATCCTGCTCAAGTTGGAAGCATGTGATAACTAGGCTTCAGTTTTAAGCAGGAAAGCCCAGCACTCACTTAATGCCAGGCATTTAGACAAGCCCCATCTTACCGTTGTGCTGTTGCCTCGATCAGCTTAGATCCGTCAGCAACTCTTTGACATGTCTCTGGCAATATCAGTGTTTGCAGCCAGGCCAGGCTCATTCAGCAACTGAATGAATTCACAACATCTTTCTGCACTAGCAAGCTGAAACGGTACGGCTGTACTACAGCTAAGAAAGGGGGAAATCTAAAGCAGAAAACAAAGAAATCCCTAAAGACAGAGTAATCCCAGTGGAATAAAATATAAAAGGCATAGATGAGCACTAAGGGTGCAATATTTCTCTGTTTAAATTTCACCAGCAATACCATGCTCTTTCTAAAACACTTTTTTTTTTTTTTTAAAGATATATGATGGACTTGCCTGTGGAGTTCCCAGAAAGGCAGACTATCCAGGCTCTGCAGCAGCATTGCAGCCAAAGTAACCATGCATATGCTATCTAGGCAATTTACAGCAGTCTTTTTCAAAAGATATTGATTTACAATGTAGCACTGCCTCAATAGAACGCAGAGCTGCAGCCAAAATAGCTAATGGTGAATTCAGAGAAATTAAGGAAAAAAACTCAGCATTCAATCAAAAGGATGCAACTAATCCTTCCCAATTCAATTATGTCCCAGTCCTGAAGGAAGCCAGCAAGTTCTTGAGCGAGAAATGACATTAAAACAATAATCTAAGGGTATCTGGAAATAAGCACTGTGAATGCCACTGTCCACATTTACGGGAAAAATAAATATGAAAAATCATTTAAAATTTATTGAGCCAAAATATGAACTGGGAAGTTAATTCTAGCACTATAGCAAAGAAATCTCATGTTTAATTTATAAACATACAAATATTCAAAGCTGTGAGTATGCAACAGACACCTGCTCTGTGCTGGGAAGATGCTGCCGAGCCCAGGCAAGCTTGGGTGTGGCACAAGGGAAAAGAGGGCAGCAGAACAAACCCACAAGGAGGGCTTCTCCAGCAGGGAGACAGCAAATCTTCTCCATCTCCTACTCCTACAGCAGCCCCTGCTGGCCTCTGCTTTAGACAGCTCCTGACTCCCCAGAATCCTCCTGGGGCTGGGGGGGCACTGGACAGGCAATCATATATTCATGTGAAAGCTGAAGAAAAAGGACACATCCTGAACACACAGAAATATCTTCTTCTTCACCCAAAGTACAGGCAAAGTCAAGCACAGACTGACAGCATTTGTGCATTACAAGGAGGTGCAATCAATTCAGCAGGCAGAACACAACCTGGCTCATGACCGGGCAGCTCCAGTGACCCACCTCACACCAACATCAGAAATGTGCTCTTCCACAAAGTCCGACTTTGAAGAAAGCACAACATGTCTGAACTCCTCGCATTTGCTTTATTTACACCATGGTCACCAAGATGTGTTTTAAGTACTTCTCATCTCAAGGCTCACAGCTGAACTTAGCACCAATGGCTTAAAGAAAACTTGAATGGCATGAGAAAATTCTGCAAGATGCTCCCAAAATGAAGTAGAATTTGTATGTTCCCCTCCTCCATTTCCGATCTTAGTCACAGGGGCATATTCCAGAAGAATATTCGGTTTCCTATCTTGGTTTTTAAGCAGATAGAGGCTTCATTTCACCTGAAAAAAGTTCCACCTCAGGCCAAACTTTTTTTGTCAGGCATCTTAAATGTGGAGGTCCAAAGAAAAGATGAAAAAGCGTTCAAGTTGAAGTGATTTGAAAACAGATTCAAGACATCTATATTTCTTGTCCTTATACTATCAACATCAAATTGGTCTGAGGACGAGAAAAAACAGAAGAATCTTCAGATAAATGAAAAAAAATAGCTGGTGAGTAAGCACCTACAGAGACCAACATGGACCAGAAGGCATGCCACATCACGAACATAGTGGCAGGCAGCATGCAGGGAACATGAACACAATGCTCTGCATTCCATAAGTGAGCAAGGTGTTGGGGCCAAAGCATGGAGGCAGAAAGCAAGCCAAGGAGTCTACAAAGTAAAAAGATCTGAGTTAAAGAAGCCAAAATTTCCCTTATTAAAGTTAGTTATTTTTACTACATTAAAAAATCTATATTTATTATATTTTCTTGCTATAAACATTCAGCTGTTAGAAAGCAAGCTGGAAAACAGAAAGTGTTTTGTTTGCCTATTGGAGGTCCAGCATTTGTCTCAAGCAGCCTGAAGTCAGATCCAATGAAAACAGACATATCTATGTCATATGACAGCTTCCTCAGAATCACAGAATGGCTGAGGTAGGAAGGGACCTCTGGAGGCCAGCTGATACAACCCCTGCTCAGGTAGGACCACCTACAGCAGGCTGCACAGGATGGGCAGGTTGTTCCAGCCAGCTGACTCTCAGTGTATACTGGTGCATGGGGTTGTTCCTCCCCAGGTACTGGACTTCGCACTTCCCTTTGATGAACTGCATGAGATTCTTGTCAGCCCACATCTTCAGCCTGTCCAGGTCCCTCTGGCTGAGAGCAAGACTCTCTGGTATATCAGCCTCTCTCCACAGCTTTGTATCATAGTCAGACAGACTGAGAGCATACTCTGCCCCTCATCTCCAGGTCACTAATGAACATGTCAGACCCACTATTGACCCCGGGGACATCCCACTGGACTCTGACTCAACTTCATGCCACTGATCACCACCCTCCAGGCCCAGTCAGTTTTCAGTCCACCTCACTGTATGTCCATCCAGCCTACATTTCATCAACTTCTCCATGAGTGTATTAAGAAAGCCACGCTGAAGTCTAGGCAGACAATATCCACTGCTCTCATCACCTACCTGGTCAGTCATTTCACCGTAAAATTATGAGGCCAGTCAAACATGACATCCCCTTGGATTCCTTTCCTCTCAGAATTCATGCTGATTACTCTTGATGACTTTTTTGTCCTTCATGTGCCTGAAAATGGTTTATGGATTAGTTCCTCCATCACCTAAACAGGAATTAAGGTATGGCTGACCAGTCTGTAGCTATATGAGTCCTTCTCCTTGCCCTTTTTGAAATTAAGGATAACATTCAGTCCTCATTCACCTCTCCCAGTCAGCATGGTCATACAGCAATTATTGAGTGGCCCTGATATGGCTGCAGCAAGCTCTTTCAGCACTTGCAGGTGCAACCCATTGGATTCCATGGACTTATGTATGTCCAGTCTGCTTAAGAATTCTCTAAAACGATCCTTTTTCACCAAGGGTACATCTTCCTTGCTTCAGACTTCCTCCTGGTCTCTGGGTCCAGGGATTCCTGCAGGTTGGTCTTGCTAGTAAAGCCTAAGGCAAAGAAGGCATTCAGTACCTCAGTCTTTCCTACATGCTGTGTCACCAGGGCCCTCATCCCACTTAGCAGGAGGCTGACATTTTCCCTAGTCTCCCTTGTCCCTGTTATGTACTTATCAAAGCGTTTTTTGTTGCCTTTGACATTTCTCACTAGATGCAAATCCAGACAGGCTCTGGCTTTCCCAACTGCATCTCTGCATGCTTGGATAATGTCTCTGTATTTCTCCAAGGTTATCCATCCCTGCTTCCACCTTCTGTACGTATACTCCTTCTTTATTCATGCAGGCCTCCTGGCATTTTTGCCTGACTCCCTACTCTCCTTATCTCCCTCCTTCCCATGTGTTAGCACTACTCCCATTCCTATCTCTACGTCCAACCCCACATGCTGACTGTGGTTGAACACAACTTGGCTGTAGCACAAATATATGCTTTGTTTCTGCTCATGGAACCACAAACTGGATTGGGAAACCTGGCTGGTAGTCAGAGACAGTCTAGAATTACAGCTGGAATTCATGAGCCTTGCCATCTGGATCACACAGAGCCCCTTGTACTGTGGGGCTGGGTAGAAAAATAACTGAACCAAAAAAAAAAAAAAGTTTCAATACAATGCAAATAAAAAGAAAGGTCAAATACCTATGGTTTTAGGTTTAGGAAGTTTGCATGAAAACTAACTGCAAGTACAAGCTTCACATTATCTCTCCTCTAAGTTATACCACTACTTTTGTCCCAAGGCAGACTAAAAAATGTTTGCCTGTGGTGTTCAAGAACAATTTCTCATATATATATATGGAGGCATCTTTTGAGCTTTTCAAGACAACAAACGTACAGTCATCTGCAAACTTCTGTACTTAAAACAGACTGATTATACAGTGTCAAAGTTCTGATGGTCAATGAACTAAACATGCAATCCATTATTTATTAATACTGTACAGTGAACAGAATATCAGTAGTGTTCTGTGTGGTCATATTTCATACTGTCCAAATATAACTTACAAGCAATGTTCTTTGTCTATTTTACATCATCCAGGGCAGAGGATGGGAAAGCACAAGGCTAGGGAGAAAGGCTCTCGCTTTTACCCTCCCTACAGAGTTATAAGCACATGCAATAAATGTACAAGTATCATACAGACAAGAGCCCAATTCCTCCTCACAGAAGAAACTGCATGACTAAGGAAAGCCACTGCTCAATACGCAGCTCTCAATTTTAACAACCACCAACTGGATATACAAAGAAAGAATAAACACACTTTACAGTTTCAAAAATTTACTCACTTGTGAAAGTGACTTGGCAATCTAGCCAGCCACTTTATAAACCACTGACAACATTTCATAAAAACTGATTTTAAAAGATGGTTAACAAGTTGTATTCAGAAACATCGGAATGGGTGGGACAATATCTGTCCAACTGCAGTTCAGTTCCCTGTTGTCATTTACAATCACAAAACCTGATACCTTTTCAAAACTGATCCATTTGGTTTTAGTTTGATGTTGAAGTACATTGAGTACTCAAGATACTACCTTAATAAAACAACTCAGCAGCAACGTGTTGAATGCAAAGAAAATCATTTTTAGCTTAAGATGGCAAGTGAAGCAGTGAATAACATTGTACAATGGAATGCGTGACAAGTTATTCTGAGTACAACACGCTGTTAAACTTGCTTTGCAATACCAATATTTGAACGACACCAGCTGCATTCTCTGCCATGGTGGGGCTTCACTTGTAATCACTGTCGGAAATGAAATGCAATGTAACTCAGTGCCAATTATCTTCACAACTTTTACCGATAAAAGAAAGTATTTTATGTGTTTATGGATTGATTCCAAATATACTTAAAGACTGTTTAAAGTGCAAGTTCAAAGGGAACAACAACATGATGAATATTTTGTAATGATTTTAAGTGTTGGAAAAATACTTTAAATCAGTCTGAATATATTTTCAACACAGTGAGAGCATTCTTTGCACATAAAGGATTAATGCAATGACTGGACTATTATAAATGTGGTGTACAATAGGAAAAGTTAATTCTAATATCCCTAGCAAATTCACATCTTCCTGAATACTAATACAGTTACAATGAGAATGTTTTCTTATTATTTCTGTGTTTCTTGCTATGCTGGCAAAGACCTCATATTAATAAAATAATCCAGCCTAATACACGTTGGTGCTATGTATTTGTGATAAGAATTTGAATTGTAACTTGATTTAGAATTTCCTCCTAAGGAAGCTGACCATTATTTTCTAAGCCTTAATTTTTCTTTTTAGCTCTTACTTGAAGCTATTATGTAAGTTCTATTCGAAAGAATTGTTAGCCTCTAGTTACCGGCCAAAAGTACTTGGAGAGAGGAAACGCAAAGGCCCAAAGCAGCCAAATCTGCAGGTGATACACATGGATAGCAGATGCAGAGTTTAGCCAAGGTTCAGAATTTCACATGTATTCTTCTATTAAGAAGAGATCAGATCACTGGGCGAAGTGTCTAGTTAGATGCAGAAGGTGACTCAGACATACCTCACTCTGCAACAACAAAGAACATCTGGCTATATAAAACTAAAGAAATAATTCTCCTTCTCCAGCCATGTGTTTCATTTCTGCAAAAAAAAAAATATCTATTGCATATGGACAGAATTGTATCTCAGCTAATACTGTCTTCCTCCCTTCATAATATACTAAAATTATGCTGCAAAGAAAGGTGTCTAATCTGGAAAGCATATGTAGCCTATACCACATCAGATAAAATATTCTGAATCTTATTTGCCTGAATTCCTCATCACTAAGTGAAAGATAGCAAAGTCAAAGCAGAGTCATTCATCTTCAGCATTATGCAACTGTCAAAAGCAGCAACATTGCACTACAGAAGTGGAGGTGCCCTCTTAATACATTAATAAAGTTCTCCACAGAAACACACCATAGCTCCTAAGAATTATGGTGGACATATATATACACAGAATCTCATGTTCAGGTGCAAACTCTTAATGTTACTAATATATTGAGTACAAAGCAAAACAACCTAAAGCATTCAGGAAAAAAATAATCAACAGCTCAGTCACTCATTTTTCAAAAACACTACAAAGAACTGAAGTGGTATAAAATACAGATTTTTGCAGTCTATTCAGATGATGACAATGATCCGTAAGATGGATTAGTGGAGTAGCTTTAATTAAACTAACCGATCCACAACACACAAAACCACACAGCTGACAATGTTCAAATGTGGAATTCAAAAAAGAAGTTCTAGTTAATCAGAAAAGAGTAGCAATACTTCTGTGATAAAATTTTAATGATGAATACCAGAGACGCAATTTACCAAGATTTTAGGAAGAGTTTTAAAGAATTAACAATAGCTTTGTGATATCTATAAGTATAATGCCCAGGGAAGAATCCCTGAAAATATTTCATTTTCAAGTTACATTTATTCCTACAGTTGATCTCATACAGGGTTGAAACTCAATGATACCTCATTTCAAAGTCACCTATAGTATTATAACTAGGAGAAGAAAGCTTTCTATAAATGAATTAAAACTTAACATAAAAAGACAAGCTCACCTTCATCACTTTCTCAAGTTTAAATAGGTCATGCACTGAAATTCTAGTCTCATTTGAAAGCACTGGATTTTAGCTTTCCTTCATTTTGGCTTTGAGACATTCACATGAAAGACTTTTTTTCATTTCACCTAGTGTCTTTCTATACTGTAGCATTAAAAAAAAAAATTAGATTTCCAACTAAAAACGAGATTCTCTGCATAAAATGTAGGCTGTCATGGATATAAAAGGATGCCAAGCCAAATCAATCCCAAGAATCCAATGGTGTAGATAAGAAGCTAGCACATGTTTACAGCATCCACATAGAAAAATCTATCTATTCTCTTCTTCGTCATTATGCATTTTTCTGCTAAGTACAAAAAAAAATAAAAAATAAAAAAAAAAAGCCTAAGGCTTTTGCTATCTGCTGAATTTGTCATACAATCAAATGGTGGATTCATGCTATAAGAACAGTAAAACAGTTGCCTTTAGATGGGAACAAACATTGGCTCCACTCTTGTAGTAGACTTAACTATCAACAGACAGGTGAATGATTTCAGCTCATAAGGACAGTTCAGCAACCTCTTTCCCCTTCTTACAGGCTTTGTTAACAAGGATAATCAAAATGGTAGAAGAAAAATCCACTGAAGATCATGGTAAAAAAATATGAGATCTATAAATTCAAGTTCCACAGATGAAAACTCTGATATTTTCTCTGCAGAGGACAGAAGTTATTTAGAAATAAACATCCAACCATTTAACAGACTTAAACGAATCTACACTAAGAAATGAGGTAACCCACACCAAAATTGAGATGATTTAGTCAACTACACCTCATGTCTCATAGATTATTTTCAGAGAATTAATCAGAATTTCTGAGAGCTTCCTATCTAATCTCTGCAATAATGTGTAGGGTTGGCTTCTGTAGGACATCAAATAGCTTGAGAAGTTGTTTTTGAAGCCCAAAATTTAATCTACCTTAAAATTTAATTTATACTGCATTTACTCAACAAAAGACATTTACGAGTATTGAAGTGAATATAGGAGCTCCATTAAGTAAAGATGTCTCATTTGGCATGGAAGAAGATGATGGAGTATCTCCAGAAGAGAAATGACTCATACAAAAACACTGATAAAGCAACAACATGAAAACTGAGTAGTAGATCATCTTTCACTGGGAAGAGGGAACTGAGGAAGGGTTACAATTTTTCTCATCTTCATGATTGTGCATTTGCCTGAGGTTTATCTGCATATAATTCTAGTGGAATCCTTGCAGAACAATGTCCCTGGCATATGAGACTATTGAAGGGTATATGAGTCTTGCTAATTACTCCTTGGTTTTCCAGTTGACAAGTTAGCTTATGAATGGGAACCAAATAGTCTCAGTGCGATATTGCTGCTGGTGCACTGTTGTGGTGGGAAGTGGCACCTGTTGTTCTGCTTTTACCAGCCTCACAACAGAAGTGTCCTCTGAAAGGCCTGGCAAGGTAGATAGCTGCTTAATGTTCTCTGTCTCCAAGGCAGCTATACCAAAAGCAAGTTCTTCCTGAAATTGTGTCAATATACCAATCCTGAAGGTTAGGCAGCAGAGAAACTCCCAAGACATCTTCTCCAGGCAGAACCATCTGATTGGTTCTGTTTTCAGAGATAACTGCAACTGTTAATAAATGAACCTCCTAACGATGATATTTAATCCTAAATATGGCGTTGTGTGTTATTATTCCAGGCTCCTTACAAGCTTGTTTCCTTTTAACAGGTCAATAACATGTTTATATTCTTACTTTTCACAATGTTCATCTTTGAGCTTTGACAAGTGGCTGAAGAACCATCACAGAATCACAGAATTGTAGGGGTTGGAAGGGACCTCTGTAGATCTAGGCCAACCGCCCTGCTAAAGCAGGTTCCATAGAGTAGGTTGCATGCCTTAGATTCCACTGACAGGTATTTAAGAGTCTACTCTTTGTCACAAGTTAATGAAAAATATGTGACACTACAAAAAAATGGTTATTAAAGCAATCTATAGAAAACAACCCTACAAGATCATGACGTGGAAGAACAAATAATGGGTTCACGATCTTCTCAGACATCTTACTGGATTCTATATATATGATGTTTATCATGCCAATATGGCTGTTGTCTTATTATGGGGACAGTAAAAGACAACAAATATGTTTATGTCAGGGAAAGTTACGCTGAGGTAGTATAGATTACACATTCATGCGCACCATACTATAGTCAGGTATATAAATCAATCTCAGTTATTTTGGTTCTGCTAAATAGGGTTTGATTTCTCAGCTTTCCTTCTAGAGATGATATGATCTTTCAGTTATCTTAACAGGTCACTGCTGTTTTCATTCTGTAGAAGAAATATAGAACCTTAATTTATTTTTTTAAGATTTTTAATATTAGCATAATTAAAAGCTGACAGAGAAACATAACAGTAATAATCATAGACAGTTAGAATATAAGTTAATCTAGCCCATTTCTGAAAGCAAGTAAATCTATTGCAGGATAAGGATATACATAATGTGATCTTTCCTCTTTGTACATCCTTCTAGTCACCAGCAGTTTACTCACTAATTCAAAAATCTAGACTTAGACCTATCCTTCACAACTGTGCAATCCACTTCTGAACTCATTTATAACTTGGCCTCTAGGTGAAAGAGAAATCCATGACAACATGCAGTTAGAAACCATTCCTTTTCTTGAAAACTAAAACAAAAAAAAAAAATCTCATTATTTGTCAGTAGGTAGGAACTACAAAGCACATAAAGCACTGTTGTGGGTTTTTTCCCTCTTCATCAGCATAAATTCAGTTTGTGATCTTATAGGTTAATATCTTACCCTTCCCCAATTTTCTGTTTTACATTCTAATAGGGCTAATTACCTCCTTCTCAAATTGGAAGCTATAATGCACACCTAAATGATCATTCTTGTCTTCTCCCTCTGTCACCTTGTGTCATTTTTGTTATATGATGGCTAATGTTTCATAAAATATTTACATAAATAGGATTTTTGCAATAGCATAATGATGGCTTTAGTTTTGTTCTCCTTTCTTTTCTTACTATTTACTTACTTTTTAGACTACTGCTAAACACTGAGGCAATATGTTCAACCTACTATTCAATGACTCTGTGATTCTTTTTCGGAATAATGTAGATTTGCTTAGACTCACCATTAAACACTCACGGCTGCAGTTAAGTTTTTCATACATATCAGTTTGTAAATATCAGCATGAAATGCCATTATCATTTTATCATCCAAACAGTCTATCCTCTAAAATCCTTAAGCAACTTCTGTCAGTTCAGCTAAACAGATTGCTTTGTAACACGCGCCATTTTTCCATTCCTTTTCCATGTCTTGGTCTTCTACCTGGAGGGTTAGATGTCATTCCTCTCCCAGTCTCAAAAAAGGATATTTTATCTCTTCTCTATGGCATATACAACAGATCTGACAAATGTATAACACAAATTACCATGCCTGTTAAGTCTGATGATAGCAAAACAATAGGTTACACGGTAGCATGCCACAAGACTGAAGGAGATGCTGACAAAAATAAGTAAATAAATAAATAAAAACACTCCAGTAATACCTGATTTCAGAATAAACGTTGCCCCTGATGATCAAATACACACTAATATACCTTTAAAAAGCCACGTAAAAGCTCTACCTGATGCAATGCGGATTCAAGTGCTCATTAGAAACAAAAGCAGAACTGCAGGTATTGCACTAAATATTTATCTATTCTTCAGTTAAATGCAAAGTGTTACGTTTGACCTATAAAGCCCTTTACTGTTTGGGTAACTTGCCCCTTGAAGACTGCTCTTCTTGTCCTGTTTTATCTCAGTATTTCAGATAAGAAGGTTGCATCCACCTGGGCATTCTCACTTCATCCCAGCTCTTGATAAAGCTTTAATGCATGTTGAGCAGCTTATCTATTTTCCCAGGACATCTTAGGGGAGAAAGGGAAAGCATCTCAGGAGGAGTCAGAACTACAGAAAGGACGAGAGAAAAAAAAATTGTCCTCAGACTAAAAAACAATGTCTACAAAATACAGTGACTGGTAGCATAGCTACAGCAGCTTCCATGTTCACACAGCACCCATTCTCACAGAATTTTCTACCTAAGCTGTTCTTTAAATCCTCAAACCACCTATTTCAGCATCTGTGGAGCAGGACCACATTAGGAGTATGTTCCTAGATAGACTCCTTAGAGGCATTCTGTCCTACTATTTTCCTCTGGAGAAGGAGAACATGAATTTTCGTGATGAGCATACAATAGCTAAAGAGGGCTGGAATGGATTTATACATGAACCAATTTGTTCCATTTAGCTCAAGAGCATTTCCTTGACTATTTTTCAGGGAATTGAAATCCTCTTCCCTCCTCTCAAAAAATATCTGCCAAGAAAATTCAAGAAGCCTGCAAGGGTCAACAAAAGAGCAAAATACTAATTTCAGGGTGGAAAAAAAAGATTTTCTGTTTACTTGATTTCATATAGTCAGTAATTTCTTGAATTTCAAGTAAGACAGACAAAGCAAACCCACTCTTTCAATCTAATAAATTCAAATGAAAAATAATAATAATAAAATAAACCTCTTTGTTATGTGATATGAAAGTAACAGGACTTGATTAAGTCACTTACCTTGCATCTCTCTCTTGCATCCAGTCAAAGACTCCCTACCACATAAGGCAAGACAAGAAATTAAGGCCTAACAAAAAAAAAGTGAATGTTTCCATAGAACTGACGGATCACTGTTACAGGATTTACATGACAACGTTTCAAACCAAGTCTACAAAATACTCAACATTTCAAGTTTTGCATGACAGCTATCTGTAAGGGTGGGGCAGGTAGAGATGTTGCTTCCAGACACTAAGAAAAAAACGTTTGTACAAGTTAGTAATTTATCATATATCAAAACCCCTGTGCTTTATCCTAATATGATTCCATTAATTTTGTTTTCGATATTCCAGAAGATGTCTAAAGTCTGCACATAAGAAGTTATTTTGCAGCAGAAGAATGGCACAGCAATGCATCTCTCCTGAAGCATGGTTGCCTGATGTTCTCACACTTACTGCCTTCCTCAGAACTCAAACAAGACTAAACTCACTTGCAAAATTTTCTGCAGAAATAAAACTGGTACTAAATTTAATTACAGACTGATTTAGAAGAGAACTACTATGAAAAGAATTTCTTACTGCACCATAAAACTAATCCAAAGCCCCTTAAATCAGTCATTCTTATAACCTAAGAGAATCGCAGAATCATAGAATGATTCAGAGACCTTAGAGATCATCTTATTCCAACCCCCCTGCTACGAGCAAGGACACCTCCCACTAGGCCAGGCTGCCCAAAGCCCCATCCAGCCTGGCCTTGAATAATTCCAGGGAGGGGGCATCCACAACTTCTCTGGGCAAGTAGCTGAGAAACGTAGCTTTACTTTGCCATCTGAACAATATAATTTTTGCAAATCTTATTTTTCTCATGTACTCTACAGTGTCATTCAAACAAAGCATTTCATCTTCAGCCAGGTTATGCCTGCCACACGTAATGCCAGTGTCAATGCAGTGCCAATACGCTCCACTCGTGATATTAGGAATTCTTTACTCAGCTTTTATGATGTCACACAAAGTAAAAATAACCTAGCCCACAAATAGATGCACATGTAGATCCCTTTTATATTGAATAAAACTCTGTTTCCAAACCTTTTAAGGGATCTGGAGTAAAAAATAATGCTTTACCATAAAAAACAATACTGTATTTAATTAAGAAGGTTAAGTGGAAAAACAGGTCGGCAACAGTAGAAGAATCAAAACATAAAAGTTATGTTTCCCCTAGAGCATTTCAAGGATAAACTGCAACTCAAAGTCTCACTGAAGAAAGGTTTGAAAATGTCTGAAGTGTAAATGCTGCAGAACAACCCTTTTGAGGTAAAATTCCCAACAGAATTGGATGTCTTTGAGAGAACATATACGCATGAGGTACTCAAGCATAACATTATGGCTGCTGCCTGACACAATTTTGACAAAAAAATTGACTGACAAAAATCCTATAATTTCAGAGCTTGCAATATTGAGGACTCATATTTCTAGTAGGTTATCTGTCTTTCTTCAGAAAAGGTTGTGTAAAAAGACCGACTACTAACAGATAAAATTACTAAAACAATAAATATTCAGACAAGAATTCCATCTGAGATTTCATTGAAGTCAATTATAAAAAAAAACAAAAGCAAAAAAAAACTAGCATAAGATCACATTAAGGTGTCTTACAGTTGCCTTTAAATTTCATGTCTAAAGAACAGATTTGACACATCCCAAATGAAAGGTTTCCTTTTTGAAACATTACAGGAAAAACACAGACCTCATATTCTGCTCTGTTTATGTTCCTGAGGAGTCTCATTAACCTCAGCGCAACCAGCACATTGTGAGAGAAACACAGAAAGACTGGGTGTTCGGTAACTGCCCATGACAGCACGAGCTACCAATTACAATACATGCACAGATGGCTAATTGGTTTTAGCACAGTTTTCACAGCTCAGGAAGGCAGACACCACCATTCTCAATTTCTCTGAAGGCCAGTACCCATAGCCCAAGAAGAATTCAAGCATCTAGCCCCCTTGGGCACTGTTACCCTACTTGATCAAAAGAAAGAAAAAGGCATTTTGTAGTAATCTACACATTCAGTATCCCCAATGCAATTTTAAGTAGCTCTTCGGTGTACATGATTTCAGCTCTGAGCTTCTCTCATAGCCATGAAAACCATGAAGATAAAGTTATTTTTGAAAATCTAAACAGGACAGTTTGTTTCAAATCCATTGCCTGTAATATTGTTCTTTCCTCTGAACTAATAATATACATCTCTCTCATATGTATTCATCTGTAGCCATAGTGTTATCAGAAAGATTGGATCACAGACCACAGGCTTCTGTCACAAACTTTAAAACAGTGACAACAGCAATATCTTCCATCACACAATGAATCAGCTGTGGGTAGGGCATGCATATCAGAGAGTTTGCACCTTTCTTTTGAAACAGAAGAGGAAGACTGAGGACTCCAGAAACAGATCTGAATTTCCCAGGGCAACTTTGCTCCAAACATTAGAGATCACCTTCCTCCAGACTCCATAACTCTTGCCCATTCTCCCTTTGCACTCATCAGCTTTAAGCATCCTCCTGCCCTCCTAAAACTGCTTCCAGTACTGCCTTTGCTCCTAGCCCTCCAGACAAGACAATGCACACCCTTGTCCTTTCCAAGCTCTTCCTAAGTCTTCCAAATTCCCTGCACTGCATATATGAGATGCACTTAATATATTCAGGAGAAAAATTACCTCCTTGCTCTCTCATCCTCTAAGCACTTCAGATCATCACCTGGAAACTGCGGGGATGTGGCACAGCTGAAGTTGGATTTTATCCCTTTCCCAACAGGAGGCCCTTTTCATCCTTCAGCATGTGCTGCAGGTAAGTCAGCACAAATTCTGTAAGGAGCTACAGCATCCTTCAACAATATGAAATCCTGGAAAGTTTCCACTACACTTTAACAAACCTCTGATAAGCATTCATTAAACTTTTTCTCTGGATACCACATTTGGGAAAAGTTGGATAAAAAGATGAAAAGAAGAAGAAAAATACGTTTTGGAATGAAGACAGTCCCTTTCCAAGCTTGAAGTATTTGAGGTAACGAGGAAATTACTTATTTCTAATATTACTGTTCATTCTTACACCACTACTTCCCTGAAAACTGTCGTGCCAAATGATACAGAAAGCAGCCTGGTTGCACAGACTGCCCATGGTACCATGGGGAAGAAAAGCAGCTCATCTCCTCCTGCCTCACCTTGGAGCCGTTGTAGCTCCAGGATACATTTCCACTCCTTTACAAATGTGGAGAGAGAGAACACAATTATTTGGATTTTTATTTGGCATAATAAAAGCTGATCACCACATCCCTCAAAGTTTCTGCTTCAGACAAGTACTGAAACTAAAATTGCCCACACAATGATTTTTGATAGGCCTACTTACTGATTGTAGAACAAAAAATAGCAACAACAAAACTAGCTGACAATTGGAGGTCACGCAATTCAAGTCTGTCTTTGAAAAGAAAAGTGTAGCTTAATAATGTTGGCTCACTGAAGACTGTTTAATATGAAGACTACCAGCAAAAGCTGTCAGACGTGTTTACAGATCAGAAAGAAATTCTTGTCCCATACCTGAGTGGTTAGACGATGATTGTCTCATTTTTATTCTTCCATGCTTGTAGCAGGTGAGTACCATAAAGCAAATGAAACAGCTTTTGCTACCACATAATTCCAATAGTTACAAAAGGCCATTTCCCAAGCCATCTCCATGTAAATGAAGAAGCTATAGCGGCTCATTCACAAGGCGCTCAGTGAGAGCAAAGAGGTTACTCTGAGCGCTGACTGGGCAGGAAGGCAACGCAAGTTTCAGAGTTGGTGCATTGTTTGGTGCGACCCCACACTGCAAGGACTTGCTTGCACTAAATTAATCCTTCAGCCTCTATTCTTATTCTGTCAGCTATATTCCCCTAACACTCAACTTTTGAGAATACAGGGGGCAAAATATCACTGAATATTAAATTGTGTAATACGCCTCCATTGCATAAACTGTAGGAAACAACATACATCAAATGCGTCCCTGGGGTCATTTGCAAGAGATATTCATTTACATTTTTTAATTGCTGCTTTTCATTCCAAAGCCAAGTAATATAAACAGCATTGAGCATGCCCTTACTAAACCAAAAATCTCAAGCCAAAATAAAAAGTCGTTAACCCATTTCTATATGATGCAAAGTGAAAAAAACCTAGCAGCAGGTTTTTAAACATGCATGTAAGAAAAAAATAAAGCCACAGGGAAGACAAAGAACAAAAAATGCTGTTATGTAAGCAAAAAGTTAAGAAACCCACAAACCTGGCTCTTCTTCTAGCAAAGGCAATAAATAAATGAAGATATGCTTCTCAGAACCACGAATACACACACAAAGTAGGGAAAAAAATAGAAAAAAAGAAAACAACATTTAAATCTGAAGTGATACAAGCATTCCCTAATTCACGTATTACATACAACTGGCATACTTGAATGCACGCAAATCCTCTCTCAACAAACCAGGACATTAATGTAAGCATGACATAAGTCCAGCTAACACATTAATATGAAAATATTATGACTATATACCTTGTTCTTAAAGAATTAAAACAATATTCTCCTTTATTCTACCATAGAAATAATGGAAAAAGTAAGTTGATGCACAGCTATCTGTTAATTTGCACTGTAAAAAGTGGTTTCATCTAATAAAAGATCAGAAGTACAGAAATAGTTTGCTGTTTTCTAGCAAAGACAGATTTTTCTTAGACTGCTGTATAGAAGACCATTACTCTTAAGAATAAATAATCAAATAAAAATCAGGAATGAAGTGCTCTTTCACAAGAAAGTGCCAAACTTTGGTCTTAGCAGAGAGGTTCATTTCACTGTTTTTGACAAAAAGGCTAAAAAAAAACCTACACTGATCCAAAAACTACATTACAGAGAATAAAACTCCTTTGTGTTATGGGGGCAAAGGGAAGCACAATCAAATAACTTTTGTCTGACTTCATCTTTGTATTTCCAAAGCCATTCTCCCTCACTAAGACTGTAACATCTGAATATTTTCAAGCTGTATTAAGAAATGTATTTCAATATTCACCAAGAAAGATAATAATTTCCTTGGCTCTCAGATGGAAAATTAAGGCTCAGATGTTTAATAACTTGCCAAAAGCATCAGAGCACTTTCTCTGCCAGAAGAGCAGAAACAATATTTCTATGCAGGTTGGTTCTGTGGTTAAAAGTTCTAAGAAATCTGAGGTAGCCATTTAATCCTGGCCTTTTATATCAGTTTTATTCTGCTGTTAGATTGGTAAACTCCAATGAAAACAACTCCTTCAATGTCAATTTAATGTCTTCTACTCAATTTGTAGGATATTAAGGTTTGCTATTAAAATATTACCTTGGCTTAGACTACCACCAACAATTATTATTAAAGAGCTGTATAAGAATTAGATCTAAGGCTTTATGCACAACACCATAAACATGCCATCTTTACTCCCTACGTTAACCTCTCCCTTCCAAAACCACCATCCTTCACTCACTATAATCTGTTAAAATATGCCTTTATCATAACATTCCCTTTAAAAAAGAAGTTGTTTCCTAGTAAGTGCTGAACTGCAACTGACTGAAAAGTAGCTGCAACTACAGAGCACTTAAGATACTTTTAAAGCCCTGGAATTCACTTGTGTCACAACTACAGAACAGGATTTAGAGTAAATGTACTGTAATTCCCTCAGCTTAATGCAAAAAGTAATCACATTATGGAAATGATTGGTCATTTTCCTACAGGTAGCACAGGGTCAGTATTGCCTCATCTTCATCACCTCCTGACTCCCTGTATGCATTTTTAAAATATATTCTATACAAAAACAAAGTGATTTCTTTTACTTGTTCTCAACCAGAAATTTTTGCACTTAAAATTTTGAACAAAAATACAGAGGGCAGCATCTATTGAACTCGGGATGTCAGCTCTGTTGGATCCCCACCCATGTGCGTGTGACAGCTGCACAGACCTACATAAACCCACGCTCCCAAATCACCGTGCACCCAGATGCGTTTGAGGGGCTGTGGCTCCCTGCTACCTCCCACTACACACCAGGAGGGCTTGCTGACCTTACCATGGATTGCTTAGATCTATTTGAGTACAATTCACACTGACAAGGAATTATATCAACCATTCTGAAGAAGTTTTAGGGTTGGCAGTGCTTGTCTATGGCCTGCTATGCTTGAAAATAGCAAACCTACACCAAGCAGTCATTCAGATTAAAATTATTCCACCTGATTTCCTCGTGCCATACTGTATTTTGTGTTAACCACAGCATAAAAAGACAGCTTCTTTCTATCTGCTCTCCAAAGTCATCAAAACTTTAGCTTAACCTTGATGAGCAGCAACAGCAAATAAAAGCCCCCCAAAAATGTGATAAAAAATGTAAGTAATGCCTTCATGATGACTGATGACAGTCAGAAAAGAGCAGTAATACATTGCATTTAGCCCCAAAGAATTAGCATTAGTGGATCAGCATTAATGCAGGCACTATGTAACAATGTTTTAGAAGACAAACAGGAAAGTCATCGCACATTACTCCAGGGTTTGTTTCACCTCCATCGTAACTGTAGAAGTCATGACTTTATGTATCATTACATTTTATGCAACCTGCACAAGAGACTTGACTCTTGGGTGCTTTTTAAATTATTGTTGTTTTGATTTATGTCAAGGTTTTTGTTTTTATACAAACACAAACCAGACACCATTTTACAAGCAGCAGAAAGGTCATCACTGGAAAACATTCTGCAACAAGTACATGGCTTTGTTGAGAAATGGCAGCACTGAATGAAAATAATTAGAACTGTTTTGTTTTCTGTGCACTATAAAAAGAAAATTACCCCTAAATGAAAATCTGGGGACCTGTTCTCAGATGCATCAGCTGCAAGCTTGTTGGATGAGCTCTGACTCTCAGCTGCGCCTTTATCTACAGCACATTTTTAGATTTAAGGTCTAATCCCAACTGTGTGCATGGCTGGATCTTTTAAAGGAAGCTAGTGGCAGGGTTTTTCAACTTCAAGAATAAAAACCACTGACAGATACAGAAGTTTCTCCAATTTATTACTTTCCATTGAAAATTAAGCTCTATCATCCATTTTTATCAAGCTAAGAATTGAGGAGTACAAACTTATAACAAGTTCTAAAAACCATTTTCCTTAGAAGGTTACATATTATCAGTTGGTAAGTATTAGAAGATGCTTTCAACTAGAATTTTTATATTCAGCTTGAAATTTCTTCCAAACAAGAAGTATATATCACAACCATGAGCTTCAGAAGTGACTTACACATATATCAAAATACTCCATTTACTTTTTTAGTGTAAAGAAACATGTAATTGAGGTCTAGTAAATAGAAAATAAGAATTATTTTCACATAATTTGTCTCAAGCAACAGTTAAAAGGACACTGGAACTAAAAGATTTTAATACCATTTAAAATTTTTGAGCAAATAAAATTGTTTCAAATGTAGCTAAGTGGACAACAAAACAAAGAAAAATACATTTTATCTTCAAATGAGTACACCCTTATCTACAGTCACTGCTAAACAGGAATGTTTCTCATTGCTACTTTTTCCTGACTGGAGAACCATAGGCAGGTACCATCACTTCTATGAAGATGTGAACAAATCATCCTGTTCTTCAGCTTCCAACTAGTTTCCAGTTTATGCATAAACCAGCTATGGACTTAAGAAAGCATTTGTTGAAAATTTCAGTTCTGCAGAAATAACTGTTACTGTCAGAAGCTTTTCAGATTGAAAAGTATTTCCTATATACTCTTATGCAGCTATCACAAACCTCAGCAGAACAGTGCTTCTTCCCACAACTCAGATTTCACATTTTTTTCCAGTTAAAAACTATTTTAAATGATAGCCCCTCAAAGGTTGTCATAACATGATTTAAAAAAAAGCTAAGGTTTTTTTTCTCACTTGTCTTCAACGTGTTTTTCCCACTGCCACGTCTAGTTCTACACAGCTCAAGTTCACAGTAGCTGCTTAAGAACATGTAGAAAATACATTTCAATTATGTGTTCACATTACTAATTCTCCCACCTTCACCATGCAAAGAGAATTTACTTGCACTCCACTGATCTCACCAAAGTCACAAATAAGCTATATTCTCAATGAGTCTATTTGTCACATCAGAGATTAAGGTTAAAACATTAGCTCTGTTTTTCATGAGCAGCTAACAATGGAGGTACAGAAACACATCCCGTAATCACTTCAGCTGGACAAATGTTTGTGCTCCTCTCTGCCTCGGCAGCCCCTCTGTCACTCCCCAGGGTTGCCAACTGCTCTCCTGCAGCTCTCCAGCTGCTTTCCATTCGCACAGCTGGCACAGCAGAAATCCTCTGCTTGCATTTTGCCCACTCAAATGGCTGGCAGCCACACATTAAGCTGTTCCTGTGCACAAGGCAGATATCAATTTTCCAAAGACCGGACAATTCCTTACCATCCAAATCACTGATTTGAGTAGCTAATCCAGTCTCTTGCTCAGAAATACGTTAAATATACTCACAATTTGACACAGTGTGCCATAGGAAAATCAGAGCATTTATTTACTTACGTGGAGTGATATGTGACAAGAATGTTCTGCATTACTGTGTTACACAGGGTCAAGCTGCAGGGAGAAGGATGTCACTGAAGCCAGGAAAATAAATAAATAAATAAATAAACCAATAGATTTATAAGGGTTGAAGAAATCTCAGCAGTTGTTTACTGAGAGGAAGCTAAAGGGAAAAGGGGCACAAGGCGAGAAGGTAGAACACCAAAATTACAAAAAGGAAGACACAGAACACTTTTGGTAAGGGTAACAGAGATGGATGGAAGCAGGTCCAGAAACCTCTGAAGATAAGACTTCAGAGTTTATATGAAGCTGGGACTAAAAGCCTTTGTCCTAAAACAAACCAAGCACCACTCTATTCATTTCATTTGTGTAAAGATACTGCACTGTTAGATTAGAGCACTCAGAGCTCAGCACCACCCATATGAATCCTCTTTATTGGGAGGAGTTAAGGTTTCAAAATGGCTCAACACACACCTAAGTGGCCATAATGGTTGTTACCCAAAAGCCAGCCTGGGTTTAAGGCATGCAGAACATTAGAAAAATCTGTCATCTGGCTGAGAAAGACATCTTGCAATGAAATTACAGCTTTGGGTTAGAAACCATTAGATTTACCTAAAACACCAAGGTTCAGTTTTCATACAATATTCACAGAGCCTTTTCTGGGATACCTGAAGGACACGGTTTGTATTAGTCAAAACACTGATTAAGATTTCCATAATATTTGCTCAGGCATTCCAGGATTCTGCCCAGAGTCTACCAAGAGCAAAAAGGTCAACAAACTGAGTGTTCAGACAAGTGAGTAATGCTTGGAGTTAGGAAATCAGCTGGGCTGACGTAGATTATATCTAGATTCCTCCTTCAGACACATAATACACTACAAACTGATTCATGCTTCGCAACAGACTGTCAGAACACCAGCTACCAGTGCTCAACACAACACAGAGACATATGTGAAGTTCAGCATGTGGGAGTGAAGACCCCTCCCTATAGCACTGCATGCTGGGACAACTGCCTGGGGGCAGCTTTGCAGAGAGCAGCCACATAAGGGCCTCCATGACAACATCCTGGGCTGCCCGACCAGGAGCACAGGCACCGTATCAAGGGAAATGGCCATCTATCTTTGCTCAGTGCTCATTAGGCCACATCTGGATTAACAAGAGCAGTTTTGAGGGCCTTCAGTACAAGTCAGGCACTGACACAGCAGAGGGCACCCAAGACGGTCAGGAGCTGGAGCACTTCTCCTCTGGGAAAAGGCTGAGTGGCCAGGGTTTGTGCAACCTGGGGAAGGCACATCTTCAGGGAAACCTAGCAGCAGCTCCCCATACAACTTTATATTATTATTATCTGTCTTCTTGACATTCAGCATTTCAAGAGAAGAACTTTAATATTTGCCTGTCCAGGCTAGTGAAATATCTTCTTTTAGAAGATATCTAGGGAGAAAATCTCCCAGATTTTATTCATCCCACCTTGATGAACTATATGTTAAACTACTGGCAGGCTCAGGAAAAAGTTTTAACTTTATGGCATACAAATTTGCCAGCTACTACACTTAAGGGAAGAGATAGGAACACATAACTTTTGGCCTCTGCTATTAATGCTAGGGAACCTTCATGCCCAGAATAGGATGATGTCTTACTAAAATTTTCCCTAAGGAATAATCAAGGTGCTGTTGTTTCAGCTTTTTTATGTAGCAATTCAGCAGCTGAGCATTTGCATTAACTGATTATGATGGTGGTGATGATTCTTTTCTGCAGTTGTTGGATATGCTCCGTTTCTCCTCCAGATGGTCTTCTCCCAAGTCTGCAAAATTGGCTGGGAAGCTGCTGTCCTTTTATAAATTGACAGCTATCCCAACAGTAATCATTATTTCTTCGCATTCTCAGAATATGTAATAAAATACTGGGGTCTAGTTGTTTTCATTTGTGGGGTTGTTTTTTGGTTGTTTTATTTTTTATTTTTTAATTACATCGTCATAATTAGGCTACCACTGATTTGAGGGGAAAAAAAAGAAAAGAAAAAAAAAAAGAAAACACAGGAATCATGTCCCGGATCTCTATCTGGGCCCACCATGTCTTGCTCTTTTGGGAGCAAGGAATGAAATTTCACACTATCCAAATAGTCCAAGCATCACTGTACTCCAGATGGGGGGAATCAAATCCCAGCACTGCAGCACTAGCAGACATCCATCTACTGGAGTAAACCACAGACTGCTACAAGGAAAGGTCAACAATCTGTTAAGACTTAACATTAACCCAATAATTACATCGAGAAACCTGAACAGAACCACTGATAAGATTCCAGAAATTTCAAGCGCTTGTCTGCTTTTAGCCTTGTTTCTACCTCCGTAAATCTGAATATTTCACCAGTTTGTTTGTTTTTCCCTTCACCTATATAAAGTTAGAAACAACAGTTGACTTAAAAGCAATACTTGATCCCACCGAGAGTTATGTTTTCACTCCTGGTCAAAATACAGAATTAGTTTTATAAACATTGTGTAATTGACCTGTGATGTTCACTAGCCCAGAACATATTGAGCAAAGAGCTTAGCAATATTCAAGAAGGGATTGAACATAATGATTAATAGCCTCTGTAACTAGACTAAAAATTGCAAGAACCTCAATCGTCATGCTTCAGGGCACAGACTTATAACCAGCTGAGATCAGGAATAAATTTCTCCCTGGTACATTACTGTGAAGTTAGCTGCACTGGGAATGCTTCACAGCTTCAGAGATTTGCAGGGCATTCATTTTTTCCCCGTTTGTTGAAATCATCTACATTGGTCCTTAAACACCTTAGAATGTAGGACTAAACAGCCATTTCCAGGGATCCAATGCCTAAATTGAAACCATTTCTGACAACTGTTCATCTCAGTCAGTTTTTAAACTGCTTTAAAAATGTGAATATTCTACAGCAGCGTTAGAAAACTGACAGCAAAACTTTGCTACTCTTCCTTGGTATTTGGAGAAAAAGCAGAGAAAGAAACAACATACCACAGCCAACCTCAACCAACCTCCTCCCCCAAATGCAAAGAAAGAAGCAAATCAATTCCAGTCAAATTCTTTTTTAATGAAAACTGGTTGCAGAGAGTTCTTCTAAATTGTCCTATTCTTATGAAAGAAAGAGACAAACATTTCAACAGGAAAAAGAATCCCTAAAGAACAGTGAAGTCTTTCCAGTCCTCACGCTGAAAATATTTCTATTTAGATAGAACACGGTTGTGCTTCACTTGCTCTGCTCCCCAAGCAATCCCTCCATGGGCTGGACTTCTCAGACAAATTATGCTTCCAGCCACAGGCTGTACCTGGCATTCCCACAGCACATTCTTCCATTGCAGTGCATTGGAAACAGCCTTGGCAGCCCAGGAAATAGACACACAGGGCACTAAAGATTAATCACCCGCACAGCACTCATTGGTTAACTTGGGATTAACGTTGCACTGCTAATTCCAGAGATTGGGAAAAACTTGATTTTCATTCTGATTGTTCAGACAGGGAAGAATTCTCTCTAGTTGTAGCATTTACATTGACTTTTATGGTACTTTCCACCTTTAGAAGTTTAAATATGTATTAGTATTTTGAACAGTTACCCCTCCATAGCCATCCCAATGCAGTCAAATTTGACACTTTGCCATAGGTTTTGCAGTCTCATCAACATTTCATCATTTCCTACTGTTCTTTTCCTGCTTACCAAAGTCTCTCAGGCACTAAAGGACACTGCAACAGAATGAGCAGCTCCAGTCACTTCACACTGATCTTCAGAGCAGCCTGTATACTTAACACACCCAGTATAATTAGGATTTGGGTTTTTTGATTTTATGATTTCAAAGATCATCCTCTCACATAAGAAATATTCCCCTACTGTGTACAGTACATCCCCCTAAATAAAGACATACACAGAACACGTTAACTGTATGAAAATCATATGGTGGAATCCAGAAAAAATGAATCACAAGAACAAAGCAGGCAGGCAGAGTTTCCATTGTCATTATCATCCAAAAAAAAAAAAAAAAAAACAGAGAAGTGCCATCATATAACAAGCTTTGAAAATTATTCTTATGGAAATAAGGAAGAAACAACAAAAGCAATGTAAGACTTTTTTTTCCCCTGCAATGAGACTGGGGCAAGATAGGGCTGCTCCCAAAGTAATGTCTCCTATTAAAATATTGTGTTGGATCCCGATGTCAGAGGTGGATGTTGGTGGGATGGCAGTAGAGGTTGAGCCTTCCCACCAATATTCTGTTCCATGTTATTGCTGTGTGCAGAAGGGGCAGTGTGACCAAATGGCATCTGACATGAAAGCATGGATGGAGCAAAGGGGTGGCATTGAATTCCTTCATGTGGGCAAAAATGGTGCCCATTGACATTTGTCAACACTTGCTGAATGTTTATGGAGACCAACCAGTGGATTTCAGTACAGTGAGTTTGTGGGTGACGAATTTCAGCATCGGTGACAGTGATGTGAAAGACAAGCCACGATGTGGATGGCCATGCAGATTTTCATGAGCATGGCATGCATCTCGTATTCATCGCTTGTGAAATGGTGGCAGCTATGTCGAAACTAGTGTTTTGTAGCTAAGAATTTTCTCTATCAAGGAGTGTTATTGTACTCTTCATATCTGCTGTCATTTCCATTGACTAAACAGGAGGCATTACTTTCAGAGCAACCTACGTAATAAAGTGAAAGGATATTTTAATACACCATCATAAAAGAGAAGCTGAAAAGCCTGAAGCCTGGTATATAGCATTTAAAAATATTAAAGAGAGAAGAAAAGAGCCATTGAATTTGCAAACGCATTCTGAACAGGTGAGCCAAAACATGGGAAACAATCCAGGAAGCAGAATGGTGTCTGTAACTGCACAGCAGAACACCAGGAGGAAAGGACAGCACAAGCAGGAAAGCTACTAGAAGTTGAAGGACGAATACCTAATAACCAGCCTTTCAGTCACATTGCAATAATACAGGGTCACGAGGTCTCTGAAGATGCCCACTACACACTCTTTTAGACGGGTGAGAAGATAAGGAATGGAATGCACATTTTTCCCAGGTCACTTTATACACTTGTAACAGAAAGGTTTGACAGCCAGACCACAGACCTCACTGGGTAAGTGTGGTAAAAAACAGTCTTAAGGAGCAAATTGCAGCTGCTATGACAAGAAGCAGAGCTTCAGCAACAACCTCACAGTGTCTCAGTGGACTTTATACACTAAATACAGGAGGGTCCCTGCAACCCTCCTGGGCACCAGAAGGCATTAAACCAGATGATGCCTCTTGTTCCTTCTCTCCTTTATGAAAAGTTCAGTCCAAACACACATTCTGCATTCCCTCAAGGATGCCATGAGCTCAGTTCAGCCTTCGGGGTAGGTGGGGAGGGGGAAGGGGTACCCTGAATCACAGAAGTCTGGTTCAAGTTGGATACAAATGTGGAAACAAGAGACTTAGAGCAGCAGCGACAGAACTTAGACAGAAAAAACAGCAAAGAATTAAGAGAAAAGTTACAGTTTCCCCTCTTAATTTGTTATATTTTAACATTGTAAGGAGAATATGATAAAAGAAACACCAAAAATTATTTTTTTTTCGTAACTGAAAAGATGACTCAAGAATTTTTCACTATTTATTCACTTATCCTTATGAGGGAATTTCTCCCAAGAGACCAAGACAGCCCTTTCAGAGCTGTTCTAGCACAACACAGCACAAATAAATTAACCAATTCAACACTTTTCGAGGCAGATCCACATGCTGCCCACAGACACTGGTGCTCGGCTCCCAGCAGCGCTGCCAGGCGCTGCTCACACACACACCCCTCAGCAGCCTCTGTGAACCTGGGAAACACTTGAAGCCCTGCTCAGGAGGAAGGAGAACAACCAGCACATCAGCTGCACGCACAGGCACCTCACAGCCCACAGACACTAGCTGGGAAGAGCAAAGTATTGCTCTGCCTACAAAAACAAAGACAAAATAAATCAGTATAACGCAGGTAGCTCTGGAAGGCCAAAATCACTCCCTGAAGCGAGGGGCCCTACAGGAGGAATATGGAGCTAACAGGATTATCTTCATTTTAAATACAAAATTAGGACAAGGATGTCTTTTTTGAGCAGCTAGAAACAGGCATGAAGGCCTGGTGGGTCCCAGTTCCTCTCCTGGCGCCCAAGATAATTGCTAGGAAGGAGCTGGAATGTTTTATCTGGAATTTCTTCTGAGCAGCATGACTGCCCACAAGAATTTGTTCCTATTATGGTTCTAATGCTACAGCACCATAACTTGGTTTTTAAAGCAACAATAATAATAATTTGTAAAACAAAAAAGTTGTTTAGCTGTTAGCAGCTAGAGTCCAGACTTATGCTGATCATATACAAACACATTGATTTAATTTACATTGTAAAATTTACATATACATACACACATTGCACAGCATTCATACAATTAAACTACATCTAGAGTTAGTTCACAGTGCTGAATATTTACCTCCAACTCCATAGCCAGGAGTAGAATTCAACGATCCCTGTGGGTCCCTTCCAACTCTATGGTTCTATGAAAATCACCTGTACGTTTTCAAGTCTTACTTCAGATTTACTAATGTGAAGAGGAAGCAGCAAGTTGCCCTGCCCCAAATCAGTTATTTCTTGAATACCATCTCTGTGTTTCTTGAATCACTCAAGACCAACACTACGACTTTTTTCAGAAGCTAGTAACCAGCTGAGGGCATGAAAGCCTGAGAAAGCAGACAAAATATTTGCTCACTTATTAGCTGCCACAAAGTGCAGCTCTGGTCCTTTTTGTTTTGTACTATTCCAGGCAATGGCAGCAGTGTATTATTATGCATACATGCAGGATAAAGTTAAACTGTGTGTTTAATAGTCAAGGACATTTATGTACCGAAGCAGAGTTGTTTCAAACATCCATGGGCATGTTCTGCAGCTTCACTTCAGTGCAGTACGGTATTTGAAATGCAAAGCAGAGGTTGAGGCTAATTCAAAGTTTTTGTTTTAAAAGTTTCCAGTTTGACGTAACCTACTTGCATGAAAGTCACTTCAGCTTTTACTTCTCCATTTTGGAAGGAGACTCCTCTGTGCCTCAGTTGCCAGGCCGCCATGACTGCTACCCACTCACCCTGTAACCAAGAGTCTGTATTTGCTGTTTCCTCCCAAAGTCACAGTTCTGCTGTATGTCTCCGACTCACAGGCAGTACAGACTTCACGCTGGCAGGCCCTCACCAAACGCTCACTAGTGTTTCATTGCTCATTTTCAGTGGAAATGGCTGTTGCAATTACTGCCACCCAGACAGATGTTGCAGTCACTTTGGTTAATGCCAGAATGCTACCGTCAACACCTACTTTTCAGCAGAAGAATGTCACTTGTACTGCAACACTCCTTCCTTCAGAAGAAGCCATCTATCTCTGTTTAGCAGTTAATAGGGTTTTGGCTGCAGATCTTCCCTGCTCACAACAGGCCAGCAGTGCAGAACAGGGCAGGTCTGGCATGCAGGAGCTGCAGCTGTCCCCCTGCAAATAAAAGCCCTGTATGAGAAGTGGTAGCATCCAGTTGCTGCATGGGTTTGGCCATTTTAAATGAAAATTCCACCCCATATACTAGCTTTCTCTTAAATGAATTGCAAATTATATCCCTGTTGAGTGCCAGCTGGTATTGTCTCTCTGTAGCTTCCCTTTGGTTTCCCTCTTCCCCATTCAATTAATACAACAATATTCATGCCCTGTCATGTCTTAGTGCCTAATTATGTACTTTGTGGAACAAAGCTTTAAAAATGAGACCATCAAGCTGGAGAGGGGAGCAGGGGAGAACAGGACAACCAGATGTGCAGAGAGAGGGGGGAAAATAAAGGGCATTTTGAAAGGGAAGTGAGAGAATTAGAATTTGTATGGAAATGAAAGGAAGGAGAGATAGAACAAGGAGATGTCCATAAAACATATTAGTTCAGTCACTTTTTAGATAAATGTATTAAAATCTAGTATTAACTACTGTATCCTGCAGTTATCTAATATGATTTAAAAAATACTTAGAGCTAAGATCTCAACCTGCTCCCATTTTCCTATTTCATTATGCAACAGACACAATCCCTGGTGAAAGAGGAAGAATGTTGCATTATTTTGGCAAAACTGAAACAACACCCCCACCCCCCCAAAAAAAAAAAAAGCTGAAAATATATTGTCAAATACTGTGTTAAAAGGTATATTTTACTTGGGTTAATTAATTTAGATTAAAAGATACAACAAAGAACTGCTGCACAACTATGCAATGCAGTCAAGTTAACCAAGACAGTTTTTCACACTTTCATTTTCTTTAGCTAAACTTTCTTTATTTGTCCAGTATAATGCTGAATTTATTTTGCATACATAGTCAATTGAAGATACTTATTGGATGAAACAGTCACTGCTTTGAGGGAGACACAACTATTAAAAATTAAGACTT
Organism: Penelope pileata; assembly: GCA_013396635.1. NCBI lineage: Eukaryota > Metazoa > Chordata > Aves > Galliformes > Cracidae > Penelope > Penelope pileata. The sequence continues at coordinate 73,598 of WBMW01006239.1, read as the reverse complement.
TTCAAAAGCCTCTAGGCTCAATGTACTCCTAAAATATCCTTGCAAAAATAATTACTGACGATTCCAAGTATACTATATTTTGCCACATCAAAATACTTTGTACCAAAAATAAAAGAGGGAGGAAGGGAGATTTCTCATTGGTGAAAAAAAACTTCGCCCAAACAGCTGAACAAGGAGCCTGACTGAAGCAGGGCCAGTAGAGCCCTTCATGTCCACACTAATCCTAAATTTTACTTTTAGGTAAAAATTAAACTTTTCCAGTTTTACTATTTGTACCAAAATCTTTAGAATCTAACTGTTGTTTCTTACTATTGCAGAGTAAAGCTGGGGGCAAGACAAGGTTTGTTTACCATAATGATTACTCTCTGTCTCTCCTTACTAACTCTTAAATGGTGATGTAGCAGGAATAGGGTGTCTTTATACTTTCTAGTAAACCATGGAGGAAAAAAAAAAAATTGAATGGTCACAACCTGTTTTACAGTTCTGAAAATCCTTTACCCAGTTGCAATGATTTCAGGTTTTAAGAATGAGCTGGCATATAAGCTATTAATTTATATACACATTGCATGGATATGAAGGTGATGATCATGACACAACTGGTTCTCAGAATTACTGTGTGGACGGTAATCCTCCTTACTCCTGTCTATATTGGAGCTGAGAGCGGTGTATTCCATATCCACTTTAGCCATATTTGTAAAAATATTTTGTAGGAATTAGTTTGCTCACCATTGATCTACCTCTTTTGCTTTCGCACACCACATAAAATGGTCTTCAAACACTATTTGCTCAACTTGATTCTCCTATATTGTATGCAGATAGAGAAGAGCATTTTCCACAAGACTTTTGTAGTACTAAACACAGGAAAAAACTTTAAAAATGAAAATAAAGACTTTAAGACAATTTCTAAAACAAAATAATATTATATTTGGGCAACAGTTAATAGAAACAGCAATTCTCTTAGAAGTACAGCAATGACAACCTCTACTTTTTGTAGCAGAGGCTGCAGAATTCAATATCAAAAACAAAACTCAAAGAGAACTTGTTTGCTTGCTTCCATTTTAATTGAATATCCCCCAACTTCGCATAAGTCATAGTTTATTCCACAGCTGACTGTTGTTTCACTAAACTGATTCAGTTTGTTTGAAATCAGATTAAGAGTTACACAGCCTTTATCATTATGGGGAGAAACAAAGTTTTCTTCTGACCTGTTTACCTGTCTTTGTGAAGTTTAATACTTTAAGTACCTAATGTAACATAACACGAAGGGAAAATCATAAAATTTGACAGAAATTTCATTTGAGCCTTTTCAAAAAAGGGAATACTCATCTTTAAACCAATCAGTAAAAAAGCGAGTAAGCTTGGCTAAGTCTTCAGTGCAAAATTCAGGGTTTGTTGGTGAGCCAAGACAGCCTGACTGCTATGAAATTTGCAGAGCCCACAGCCATACACCGTTGATGTCCTTTTCAAACAAGCTCTGCTGAAACACAACTTCTGGTCGTTTTCAGCTATATTAATTAAAAACAAAAATGTAGACTGATCATCAAATGCCACATGACTAATCCTGCCAAAAACAGCTTAATCAAATAGGTTGTTGAATGCATTAACCCATGCTGTGTTTTATTAATGGACACATTCTCCATAAATAACTTTGGCTTCTGAAGAGTCAGCTTAAAAAGCAATTAAGTCTTGAAATTGACAGGTACTATTGGCTCCTTTCAATCCTCTTCCTCGATCATTTTATAAAAGCAACTGCAATGAAGCTCTATCGATCCATTCAAACAAACATTTGTGAATAAAGGTATTGAGATAAGTATGAAATTACCAAAATGTTCAAACCAGTACTATCAAATCCAGACAAGGCTGTTTTGGGGAATCCTCTGAACATATTACACCTAGCATCAAATGAAAGCCTGTGACCACACATAAAACCCAGGTGTTTTATCCTACATTCTTTGTCACCCTGCCCGTTACACGCAGGGCACCACCTACTGCAACCTAGCAGGCTGCGGTGCCTGCAACTGCAGGCAAAGGGCACATGGCTTTGTTAAGGACTAATTTTTATCCTAAGTTCCAGAATAAATGAACAAACAGGCAAAAAATCCAATTAAACACATAGCAGACAAGCATTGAGGGATACAAACCGCAGAACTGGAAGATGTGTCTCACGTTGCTGCACCACTACCTCAGGTTATAACGCAGGAACCAGCAAAAAACAGTAGCTTTTGTGATCTTAACTGAATGCACTCTTATGTTTCTTGGTGACAATTCTTAGTTGCAGTACTGTTAGAATGAGAGGAGGGACAGCAGCCAATTTTTTTTTTAAATCATCTGGATCTTAATGAAGTTTATGTCCCCACTTGCTGTTAAATTGCACCGATTAGTAACACAAGTAAAATAAATACAATCTTTCACATGATGAAACTTTCAATTACCACATCTGAGAAGAAAAGTGCTAACGGCATGTATTTGGCATATACAGAGCAGCTGCTGTCCAGGTTTGGAGGCCGGGATTCTGTTTGAAAGGCTCTGCCACTTCAGCCAAAGTCCTTTATTTGGCTGGTTGCTGTTACAGACTTGTCAGTGGGAGAAAATACCTTCTGACACCATATGAATGCTGTGACAACAAAATATAAGAAAAAACTGTCTGGGTTTAGAGTTAGTTGAGTGTTGTGAAGCTGTGGCAACAGCTGACACCACATAAATGCACATACTTTAAGGATGCAAAGGCACATGTGTAGAGCCTGGAAACCATTTCCACACACTTAGATTCCCCAAAGAAGCTACTTTAGAGGGACTTGCATTTTGCAGCTCTAACCAGAAGTTTATCACATACCTGTGCACATGCCTCATCTGGCCAGCTATTAGAAAAGGGATGCTTCCCTTAATCTCATTTGGAGTATGAGATTTATATCCCATTTACATCTACTCTGCTGAGATAACGCCCAGGTTTGCAGCTTTGTACATTGCAACGCGTTCCTATCAGGTGCTTAGCACACAGCTACTGACATCTCATCAGTTAATCAATCCAGTCTGAGTTTCCAAGCTCCAGTCCCACAGCCACTGTGGGTTGATGCAAATCCAGTGTGGGGCCATTGGCTGCAGGCTCCTGACTGGCGTAACCTTTCCTTTCATAGATACACACCATGTTAGCATGTCTCAGCATTGTTTTTATGCACCAGTTAGTGACAGCTTATCAACATAGGACAGCTTGGGGGGCAAGGGACTGCAAATCTATTGTCAACATAAACCAATTTTCCTAGAGATGCCTGGTGGAGAAAGTGAGCGGCCTTGCTGAAGTGCAGGACACACCTCAGCGCTGTGTGGAAGCACCAGGCCCCAAAATGGGGCAGAGCTCGATCTGACAGACTCCACTGCACTCCATGCTGTGAGCCCCAGCCTGCACCACAGCCAGCCTTCAGAATAACATATACACATGCTGAATTTGACACGTTAGCTGGTTTTGGATTAGGAAAGAAGGCAGCGCACCAATATGTAAAATCCTACCCATACCTGTTTGATTCCACTTCTCTTAATGAGGTATGCTCAATATTTTTCTGTAGACTCCAAACATAGCACTGATTTGACGTATCAATGGCTCACAACAGAATCACAGCACCTTTTCCAGGGTGACTCCTTTTTGTAGAGCAATACCAGCTTCGTTGTGCTCACTTCTTGTGAATGCTTCAGAGGAAATTGCTCTGGACAGCAGAGCTGACACCTCTGGCATCCCTCCCACTAGCTGACTCACTTCACGTGCAAGCTACAAAAAGTTGGAGGGTATTTTTCCTCACAGACATCTCCATGCATACTATGATTCAGAAAGAGAAAAATCTGCACAGACACTATTAAAAGCTTCCCCACACACATCCAACTAGTGCCTAAGGTTCCAAGTTTCTCCACACACTCCCCATCACTCCTGTCTCTCCAACAGTGCTGCCAGACCAGCCACCTTTGATTACCCCTGTCCTCTCTGTCTTCTGTGCTGGAAAGACTTTTTCCTATTTGTTTTCCAACACTGAGCACAGCTACAAGAGAATCTGCTTGAGAATCAACTCAAAGCACTGCTCACTGATGGGAGAAATAAATGATAGTGTCTTGCTCCTCCTCCTTCCCATGTGCTATTACTTAGTAATACAAAGCAGTCTATACACACACAGGCACACATATACAATCTTTCTTAGAAAAATTAAGCATTCATAAATCCTAGAGAGGTCTTGCTAGTCCTACAAAACCAAAAGAAGTGACAGTAAGTATTCCCAGCCATAAATCTACTCTGAAATTCTTCTGCCAAGTCTAGTTTATTTATACAGTTTGCAGAACTACTTAGGCAAATGTTCTACTTTGCAAGCATGTATAGTTCTTTTCAAATGGCTCATGCCCCCCAGTAGAAGAGCTGAGGGAAGGAAGAAAAAGAAACAGAAGTCTTGGGACACTCAAATCCATTGAGCAAGCCTCTGTCCCAGCTGTACTCTCCTCGCAAAGATATAACTGTATTCTGTATGCCTTTCAGTGATGGAGAAGTGCTCCAATCTGCCTATCTAGTTTTAAAAAGTGGGTATTTGTGCTTAAAGGTGAAAGAGGAGCAAGAAAAGGAAGATTGTCCATTCATTTCATTGGCATATTTTCCACAAAACTTTGGCAAGATTTGGTTTGACCTTGTATTTTTAAAGCATGGCAACTCCAGAATTACTTGTGTTCTTTGATGGAGGAACTAAACAAAAAGAAAAGGAGGCATCAGCACAAGGAAACTGTTGGACAAGAAAATTAATGCTTTTTGCTGAAGAAAGAGAACTTGGAAAGACAGCAATCAACCTCAAAACACTTTTACAAAAACACTGAAGTAGTGGTACTTTTCCACAAAATTACTACCTGAAACATATGTGAAAAGAAATGGTAAAGTATTTCAAGAGGAATTTTTAGATACCACTTTAAAAATCCCCATTTTGTAACAGTTTAGTTTCTTTCCTACACATTTCTTGTTTTCTGCACACAGAAGCTAGTGGTGGGAGTAAAACAGAAAATTATAATCTTCTGTACAAGCACTTTCAGCTAGAAAGGGTTCAGAAATCCCAGTTCACTGCCTTCCCACCAGTAACTACCAGAGACAAGATCTCAGGATGACAACTGGCAGGAAATCAGAATGGGGAAGTGATACATTGCTATACTCTGTTGCCTGAATCTCACCAAAAATACATTGCAGCCCTTGCTAGTTATATTGATGAAGTGACCTTATCCCTATTTATCTGCTAAAAAAATAAAAAATAAAAAAGACAACGTTGCCAAACTGCTGTCATTTACAGCCTACATTCATATACTAACTTAACTGCAATAAGTTACTGAACACTTTCTCATCACCGCATTTTGAATACTGATAAGCTTTTCAAGCAATTCATCTACGAAGATGTTTTTCTACACTATTGGATGGTGAAACTGCCCTTCTTAGGAACCTGAAAATCACTAATACAATTCTCAACATTTGTTTCAGTCTTTAAAGGCAAGTCAACCTTTCCTGCCCTATTAGAAAGCTTCACATTCTTTGAGATTTAATTCCTGAGAACCAAGATGTCTTTTCTTCCCTCAGTATCTTTTTGTACAACCGACAGGAACTCATTAGGATGTCTGCTCACACCTGTAATATCCATGCACTACCAAACAAAGTACGGTGCAAAGATGACAGCAAATCTATGAAAACAAGCACTGCAGATGAGAATTTAAGATATACAGTCTCTCAGAACACACATCTCATACTCATTCCCTTTTAAACATCATGCACAAATGCTACAATGGTTTATCTGCATCTATAACACATGGATTTCTGATTATAGGTACATGCTTTAGAATTTAAATTTCCTTCTGGGCAGAGGTCCTTCAAATACAGTCAATGTTTCATTCTCAGAAATTAATGGGAGTTGTTTTTTTCTTTCAATATTATTTTATTATTAAATGTTTAAATGCATTTGAAATAAAAATGTTAAATAAAGCATGAATTTATGCTCCTCTTTCTAGTGCTGTGAATAGAAATTTGCCTCTTGTCTGCTGGAGCTCCCAAATGACAAGACTCTCAGACAAAATTAAAACAATTCACGGAGTCATTCATCCCAGCAGTCTGAGTGCTGATGTGATTATACCACATTTAGAGCTTCATGTCAAAAACTCCATTCCTTGATCAAATGACATTTCCTAAGTGCTTAATCACTTTTCAAGATATTTTTTTCCTTATGTGTGCACAAGCACAGAACCATCTCCAACTTCCTCTCCTTTTCCCACTTTTTGCCTCAGGGTAATAAAATCACGGTTCACTCCATCTGCAAAACTTGTTTTGAAGAAACAGGTGTTATCTCAGTAGACTATACCAAATCTAAGTTCAATCCTCAGCTATGGATTTTCAGTTTAAATTACTTCATTTTCCTGTACTTCAGTTCATTGTCTGAAGTGGGGGCAGTAATTCCTGCTTACCATACAGGCAAAAATAATGCAGACGACCAATGTGCTCTGGAAATAACTTCTATTTAAATTCTACAGACAGAAGGTGTTCATCCAGAGAGTTATGAATATTCTCCAACTCTAGCCACCATTTGATAGGTCTCTCTGACTTTGAACAAGAAAACGTATCAGCCACATTCTTGGTTGTGAATTCTAATTCCTAAGCCTGGGGAAATGTCAATATCAAAAGCCTGTCCAGCTTTGGAGAGCACCTCCTTAGATACCAGTAGCAATGACTTTTCCATTCCAATTAAAAGAAGGCATACAGGGCTTTGAGCAACTTCACAACTTGCTCTGTATTTGACAACTGAGAGTAGTATTAGCAACTCGTATCAACTGAAGTGACATTTGCTACATAAATTTATATAGAAGAAGTGCTACAGAAAATTAACGCGTAAAGTGGCTTCAAGGCACGGCTCAGGGAATTTCAGCTGGACAGCCCTTCGCAAATGAGTAAGGAAATAATATTCAACTGATTTTTTAATCCACCTCAACTTCAATGTCTTCTCGTTCTGTGGTAGTGAATTCCATAGCTTATTTGTGTGCTGTACAGAAAGTATTCTTTCCTCACTTTAAATTCTGTTGACTAATGAAAGGTCACTTGAGTATCCCCGCTTCTTCATTGGGAGGTCTAATAAGTAATTCACAGAGTTCTTTCCCAATGCAATTCTTGATTTTTTCAACTTCCACCACGTTGTCATTAAGTTGTCTTTTTCAGCCTGAAAACTTCTAAACAACCAGTAATTCTCCGTACCGATAGTGTTATTCCATATTTACAACCATTCTCACCCTTGTATTCTAACTCCTGCGTCACTTCTGAAATTCTGGAGACCGAACACTACAGGAGTGTAATAATATCTTATGTTTGGTTATATTCTATCGAAATTTCTCTTAATCTTCTGTTTGCTGATTTGGCCACAACTAACTCCTCTACCCACATTCTTAAGGATCCTGATCTTTCAGCAGATACCTGAAGAATTCTGAGGCCTTCCTCATATTCTTTCCCCAATCCTTGCATCAATAAAAGAAAGGGTGTACTCACTTCCAACCACCTTTCTTCCTTTCTTCTTTGCCTTTGACAGAAGTTTCATCACAATACATTTCATTTTCCCCTTTAACACAGTCTCTATATCAATAGCTGTTTGCAAGACTTGTTGTTCTCTAATTATTTTCTCTTGAATGCAAGTCATTCGGCACATTAAAATCCACTAGGAAGACAGGCAGATATGAGAGTACAGATATGAGATACCATTATGCTAGAAGGCATGAATGGGTAAACTGTTTCTCTTTTGATCTGTAAACAACTACAGACGTCCTTGACAATGTGGCTTTGCTTGACAAACGCAAGGGAACTAGAATGCTCTTTCCTCACTTTTTCAGCAGTCTGAGACTTTTTGTCCAGAATTCCACACCCACCCTCTTTCTGCAAGGAAATTTCCCAAAGCTTTGGAGCGAGCCACCACAGAGCACTCATGTCAACAAAGAACAGTGGACAAAGAATGCCCAACAAGTTCAAGTCACACCATGAAACTCACTGTGTTAGCAGTGTGAGTTTATAAAAATTCATATGCACATTCATATGTCTGTCATATTCATATTCAAATTCATATTCACGTCTGTCATGAAATTAGTCAAGTAATATACTTTTCCTTTTAAATTTAATATAAAATATATTAAGTAGCAGCAGTTATTAGCAAAAGTTTTCAGGTGTCACCAGTCAATTGACACCATTTGATAGCATTATTTGCTTGACATTGTCAGCAGAAAAAGTTCCCTTCATAAAACCCCATCTGTCCTCTTGTTCTGGGAAACCACATTTAAAGTGGTACCCTCAGAGCAGGAGTTCCAGACCTGGGTTAGTGCCCTTCCAAAGCATTTGGATGTTCTGCTAAGTGTTTCTGTTGCTGTTTGTTACAATGCCACAGACTAAGCTGTACTGGTTCTGGTCAGGATGGAGTTTATTTTCTTCATCGTAGCCTCTGTGCTGCTGCTGTTTATATCTATGACCAAACACCGCTGATAACACACTAATGTTCTAGCAGTGCTTGCACAGCATCAAGGGCTTCTTCGTGTGTCTTCTCTTCTGAGGTTCCAACATAAGTTATTGTAGGATTTTCTTTCAGACTAAATTTTTCTATACAGAACTGTCTTACTGCACACTTAAGAGCTTGTGTAAATGCTGGATAATAATGGCAGAGCTAACAGACCACTAACAGTCACAGTGCAAACATCACCAACGCTGCAAAAACTCCAACATGACAGTGAAAATAAAGAACTAGTATCCCCATGAAAAATAATGCTAATTTGAGACAAGCAAAACTCTGAAGCATAAGAAGCAACATAAAGAGAATAGGAAATGAAAGCGATTCCATAAAAGTAGATTTATATACATCATAGTACAAAACCTAAATTGTTTGACAAATACAACAGCCTATAATATATATCTACAAGAATGACAACCAAGATTCTTGAACACGAGATACAAAATAAAATTTTGAAATGCAGATGACAAGCATAACAGTAAGAAAGAGGTCAAAGCTTGTACTTGAACCTTGTTAAATATGAAGCATTATTATTTCTCAAATAAATAAAAAATGACAGAAAATTAGCCTGGTTGAAATTAAATTTTTCCAATAATTCAAAAAGAAAAAAAGAAAGAAAAAGCCCCTCTCCCCCTCCAATTGTTATAGATAAGTTAGCATTAAAAAAGAGATTTTTCAGGACCCAAATCAGAGATAGCTATGCCTCCTCATGTCCCAAAGACAGAAAGTTATCTGGAGATGACAAAATCCAACCGGGCTGCAAGATATGCAGGCTGAAGCACTATTAGCTTTTCTATAGCTGGATCTTTTTTAAGAATAGGAGAAAGGAAGTTTTTTTCCTGTTACAAGCAAACAAACAAACAAAAAGCACCAGAAATTTCAGTACTTTGAAGGACAGATAAAATGTTTATTTCCCAGCTGAAAGAGTTAGCTTTACTACACTTCTACTGCAAAGGAACCTTTACTCACCGCTCAATCTGACGTTAAACAAAAAAAAAAGCACATATGCACATAAACACACACAAGAAAAATGCTTCTCGAGATATCCAGGCTTAGAGGAAACAGAATACAAACAAATTAAAGCACGTCCCTTCAGTCCCATTTGAAAATAATGCACAGGAAACCAAGCTGTTGGTGAAACTATTTCTTCTAGGAATGGAAATAGAAAAACTAGATAACCGGAGCTGGAGGAAAACAGCTTAGTTTTAAGTTATTTTGAAGTCCTGAAGAATTACCAGGAAAGCAGAATTTTAATAAGCAAGCATTTTAGTAAGTAGCATTTCCTGTGATGCTCACAAAATTGTAGAGAATGAAGTCATGTTCTGAATCATATTTAAGTCATAAGACATTTTCCTCTCCCCTGGAAACACCCAGATGCCTTCACTATACTCCAGGTTTTCTTCGCTGTTCTCTTCATTCTTGTTTTTTGGCTCCAGGTTAAACTGCACCAGATTTGCAAGCAGCTCAATAGATTAGGTGGACTTCCAGGAGACAACTCATTTCAGCAAAAAATTGATTTTGTTCTCTTGACTTATTCCAGGCATCTGAGAATGATAAGTCAAGAACTGCAAAAGATTAAACAATACATAACTGTGACTAAGCCTGGAGTTTTGCCAGAAGTGCTGTTGTTTAAAAGTATTATCCCTAGGAAATGTTACCAGTTTATTGCAATTTTAATATGTCCCTTGCTCTGAGCAATAAAACCCAAACATATGAAAGCCAATATTGGATGGGGCCATTCGGCCCAGTTTGCTTTCTCTGACACTCAATAGATAAGCTCTCTGGTTTCTGTTGAGGGAGCACATACCCTTCAGCAAGAGCCACCTCCAGATGGTTATCATTTTTTCCCTTCTCCAACATCTGCCTTGCTGCCCAGATGTGGTTTGTTCTCCCAAATCTTGGGAAAATCCCCCACAAAGCCCTGCAAATGTTTTTGCCTTCAGAACAGGCCCTGGAGCACCTTTCCTACAGGAAGCCAGATAGCAGCACGAGGTGATGAGATCAATTCAATTAAGCTCTCCACAGAAAGCTTCCCTCTTTCTGATATATTTTTAATCACCTCAGTCACATTATTCATAATTCTGCACATCTGTCATATTCACTGTTGGTGGTCTTTCCAGACTTAGTGACCCTGGTCTATTCAATTTCTCCTTACAGCACAGCGGTTCCATATTCCCATAACAGTTTGTCTCACTTCCTTCAGGTCCAGCAAAGCCTTTCCAAAACAGACTCCAGAAGGCACCTCAACAGATCAGCAGAGAAAGTGAGAACAAAGAAGGAAATGGTGACCCCCTTCTCCATAGGCACGCAAAGGACAAACATCCACGATTCCCTCTGTGTCACTTCCCCAACTCCTTCAGAGCTCCAAGGTAAAACCAGAGAAAGAGCAGGGCAGCACATCTCCTGTCTGTGAAAGCTGAGAACACACCAGCAACATATCTGCTAGCTTCCCTTACCAAACTATTCCAGCTAACACCAGGAAAGTCACTTATATCAAGCATGCAGATGGTAAAGTTTATGTAAAATATGTATAACAGATAAAGGCAGGATGAAATGACCAAACCAAGACACAACCTGCCAACTACGGGTATCTGTAGTCCGAACACATCATTTTATGGACAGCAATTAATTTATTTTGTACTTGTGTTCACCTTCAGATAAAACTAGTTTGAACAGGCTTAGTACCAATGCTCAATTTTCACTTATATTTGAGAATAGATTTGTTTCTAAGTCATTACCTTTAAAGAATGAAAGTCATGCTATAAATATTTCTTATGTCCTTTGTTACTTCTTAAACATACACTTATTTATAACTAGTTACTTTATAATATATATTATACAATTGTTATATATATTACATGTTATACATTTTTATTGCATATATTATGTCTTTATTATATAAATAGACTACAGAGTGATAGGTATATAACTCTCTATATAACATATTAGTCTATATATAGATTTATAAGTAGACTACAGAGTGAGAAAACTCATTTTCTGAAAGGAGGCCTAGGGAAGAGTTCATTTGTTCATAGTAAAGTCACGTAAGATTTACAAGTGGGGAAAGAAAGGGAAGTGAGAAGGTATCTACTCATGCATCAAAGCTTCACTTAGTACAAAGTAAGTACATATCAGTTAGGCTGAAATAGAATTCTCGAGACTTATACGGAAAAAGTAAGTAAGATATAATTTTTATTTTCTCTCCATAGTGAATTTTTCTTTTCTTTCAAAAAGCAAGTTACAGAATACCCAAGAGTCTAGTTTATATGCCTGCTGCAGTTGCAGAGGACAAAAATATTTATGACATGATTTGTACATTGTCATGTTAATCACTTCTACATCTCTTGTCAGCAATCAATCAATGCTGCTAACATTTATCTGAGAAATAAACATTGTTTTCAACAAAAAAAAAAATTACTACCTTGTGCCTGTTTTCCTTATTAAGTACCATTTTACCAATCAAGGTTCTGATTCTACAAGTACTCAAGTTCATGACATATTCATGCATTTCCCTGGAAGTCAGTGAAACTCAGTGCACAAAGTGCATTTCTTTGTTCACAAAAAAAAAAAATCTAAAAATTTAGGAAGCCAATAATAAAATCTTCTTCAGTTGTCAACAGAGAAACCTAAACTGATGACATCATCTAGGTTAATACAACAATAAGTTTCTGAAATGTATTGTTGTGATAGAGTTGAAAAGATCTAGAATTTTATCTGAAAAAGGAGAAAAGCAACAGATCTAGCAGAAGATTAATGACAGACAACAGAAAAGGTAGAGAATGATGAAGTTGAAGACTTTAATATTTAGGACCTGTCTAGATCTTCCATAAGTAATTAAAAAAAAAGAAAATTATAACAATAGGTTTATAGTTCACGCTAACTTTACTGAGATCTTTACAATATTTTTAGTGGCACAGATAAGAGCTCATTAATTAGAAATGCCAAAATGCACCTAAACACTGGAGTTTTGTTTTGCATTTCATCACTTGTCTCAGTTGATAACTTTAGCCATTAAGACAAAAAACAATCTGTTTCAGTCTCTACAATTCACTACTCCATGGCTGATTTTTCATGATTTGCTTTGGGATTAATTTTTTAGTATTTCATACAGTAATTAGCTACTTCGGGAGCAAACCCTCTCCAGGGGATCATTAATTAATTACAATCATGTTGTTTATTAATGCATATTTCTCTTTTCCAAAACTGTACAGAGAGTGAACATAATTTAGTCCCTTCTCTTAAAAACATAAATTAATAATAATTCTGTTTTACTGTGCAATTAATTATGGCCCAGTTTTAAAGCACCCCCAAGTCTGATTGAGTAGGAGCCTAGGGGTACCTTGGGTACCTTTTTTTTTTTTTTTTTTAAGCATAACAAGCACAGTCTTTTGAACTCTTCTATTGAAGAAGTTTGGCGTTCAAGATCATGCTTTCTGCACAGGTTTGTGGGATGCAAGCTGTCCTGCTTTAACAGAATGGCAGCTCTCCACAGTCACGTAATAAAGGTGCAATTCCAGGCAGATGCAACTTAAGATAAAGCAGTTTACACCTTAAAGTTAAGTATGTGATCTTGTGCCCATCTCAAGCAGAAAGCTGTTTGAAACAAAGAGATGCCACACATTCAAACACACAGGTCATGAAGTTGTGCTACATTCATGTTAATGACAGCTTTATTTGTAAGCTAAAAAATTGTTACAGGTACAATGTAAACCTTTTCCTTTAGGAATACAACAACATAACCATCACCAAAACTCAGAATCTTTCCTAGAAATCAGGGAGTCAGGCCCGGAAGCATTAAAGCCAGGAACAGCAACCAGGAGTCCTGTTGATAACCAGTGGGATGAATGAGTAATTCTGGCCACACTGTGGGTCCATGACTAATTTTTCCATGTGTCATGGTTTGACTCAGCAGATAGCTAAGTTCCACACAGTTATTCACTCACCCTCCCCCCTCCCCAAATGGGATGGGGGAGAGAAGTAGAGAGATATGCAGTAAAATGCGTGGGTTGAGATAAATGCTATTTACTAAAATAGTAAAGAGAACAACAGAAATAACAGTACATATATATATATATACAAAGAGGATACGCAGAGCAAGGGCTCACAGTCAGCAACGACTCTTCCTCCCGACTAGCCCCTTCCATAACAAAGAGCACCCAGAAAACCAACAAACCAACCACATGATGTTATATGGTATGGAATAGCTCTTTGGTCAATTTGGGTCAGCTGCCCTGGTCCTGTCCCCTCCCAGTTCCCAGCTCCTTATGCCCCCCTTAACTATTTCACTGGCAGAGGAATGCGGAAGTGAGTTATGTCCTCAGCTCCGTTCAACACTGCCAGGATGTTATCAGTATCTCTGAGGCCCCAAGATAGCTTCATACTAGACACTACGAGAAGTGTAACTTCTGTTAGAAACTAAGACACCATGACATTTCTTCATGCTAATGTCAGGGCCAAAACTGGGAACACTTCAGGAACAAGACCATAAGTAGAGGCATTCACCACACAAAGCATTAATGGCCACGCTTAAGGTCAAGAAATCAGAGGTTTCAACCAGCCTTGACTCGCTTCATACAACCACATGATGTGTATTACGAAGAGGTTGAAACATGTCTGAAGAACAACTAAATGAGAAAACTAGGAAAAATTAACATACACCCAGTAATACACTCGATGGGATATTTCCCCTTTCCCTAGATTTATGGAGGAAGAAAAAATATTCTAACATCAGTACCTCTCGTCTCCTCCATACTGCCTAAAACCACTATTAATCAAAACAAAAAAAGAAAGAGAAAGCTGTTTGTTTTCATCTAATACTGTCCTTCCCCAAGCTTTGCAAGTGTGCTTTATAAACAGAAAAATCAAGACATGGAGCAGGATTTCCCTCTGACAAACCTTACATTTTCTACTCTCATTCTTGCAGCAGCAAACATTTCCTCTTTCCAGATAAATCATCAGGAGCCTCAGAATACCTGCACAAGTTTGCTATGAGGGAATAATTCCAGAAGAAAGAAGCTTTATATCTGCTGAATGTATGTAGTCATTTCAGGCTTCATAAATACAAGTGTTTTCCGTTTATAGGTTGCTTTCTTGGAGCCTCTTGCTTTTGAAACTAACCAGCTGAAGAAAGCAGAGTTGAGAACACAGATACCATACGTATTAATAAAATATTTCTCAGAGAAATAGGAGATAACAGGGAAAGTTATGCATGCAACAAAAAATTGAGAACCAGAAATAAGCTCTGTGTTGCTTGCTCTACTAGAGTATCAAGTGCTAGGGGGTTAGGGAGAGAAAGAAACAGAAGGGTTTTTCCAGAGGTGTCTTAGGCAGATGAGGGACGGATAGGAATGAGCCTCTAAAGCTTTTCATTACATATGCTTCTAGAGAATCTTCACATCTGGATTTCTTTTAAGCTTTCATAAACAAGTGCTTTGAAACAGTACCTCTGACATTCTTTATAGCTTGAACCACAAATACTTGCAGTGCAGTGTATGGAATTACATCCAAAGGAAATCACCTCTCCTTGCAAAAACATTTGAAATGTTACTGCTGTTTATAGATGACATAACTAAAAGTCATTTTCTTGTGACACAAGCGATGCAAAAAGCTTCAAATGGATTGCAGAAAGAAAGAAGCCAGCAATAACAGCATGAAGCATAGAATGGCTGAGGTTCGAAAGGACCACCGGATTGCCTCCCAGCCTTCTCCTCCAGGGATAGAGGCTCCAGAATATTGCTGAGGAACTTGTGCCAGTGCTCAGGCACCCTCATAATAAAAAAAAATGTTTCCTGATGTTCAGAGAGAACCTCCTGTGTTGCAGTTTGTGCCCATTGCCTCTTGTCCTGGCACTGGGCACCGCTAAGAAGAGCCAGGCTCCATCCCCATTGTATCCTTCCTTCAGGTATTTTTAGACATCGAAAAATTCCCCCAAGCCTTCTTTTCTTCATGCTAAGCAATTCCATCTCTCTCAGTCTTTCCTAGTAGGAGAGAAGCTCCACTTTCTCAGTTATCTTTGTGGCCCTTTGTCAGACTCTCTCCACTGTGTCCAGATCTCCCTTGCACTGGGCAGCCCAGAACTGGACCCAACACTCCCGGTGCGGCCTCACCAGCACTGAATAGAAAGAAATGGTCACTTCCCTCAACCTATTGACAACTGTCAGCCTGATGCAGCCCAGGACACTGTTAGGTACCTCTGCAGCAAAGGCACACTGATGGCTCATGTTCAGCTTGGTGTCCACCAGGATCCCAAGGTCTCTTCCTGCAAAGCTGCTCTCTAGCTGGTTGGCTTTCAACATAATAATTTTTAGGAAAAGTGTTGCCTGGTCTTATGAACTGAGTCCCCTCATTTCCCCAGTCTGAATTTCATCTCGTACTCAGTTAAGGGACACAATTGATGCCCATGGGATTGTTGATGTTACTGTCCCTCAGAGTGGCATTACTCACAGACCAAGAGTGCAAGTTATGTTGTCAATAACTGTGGGTAGACAGCAGGGGTGGACTCTCAGAAGTTCAGTCTAACTCCTGCCTACATCACTGATTTGCTATCTATGTTTTAAATTTTGAAGAAAGCCAAGAAGCACACTTAGAGTACAATTAATAGTTTCCCACTAAATATCTACTATACACCTACGTTATTTGGCAAAAGAAAAAAAATTCAATATTTTTGTCTTCCTCTCCAAGAGGCCTCCTCTCTATATTTTTCACAAGAGAGAGAAACTGAGCAAGGAAAATAGTCATGGCATTCTTCCAAACTTTAACAATAATCTGGATTCACATAGTTTTCCATGATGAGAATCCTTTCATAGCAGAGCATCTGCTCCAAAGTCTGACATCATCACTGAACCTTAGCAGACTCTTGGAATCACCTCTTGGACTCACCAACTCATGAGTGAGAATTAAGCTGATGGTCTCTGCTAGGTTCTATGGGCACATATTCAAGTAGGTGTCCTATCTGAAACTTGACTGGTGACATCAAAACGAAACACCAACTGTAAAAATCCATGTAATTCCCACCACGCTTCTGGAAGAATGAAATAATTAGTGCTGGCACTAAATCTCGCAGAGTATCTCAGAACTTTGACATTAATGCAGAAAATAGAACTTTCAGAAAAAGAGTCCCAGCTTCCCTGGCAGCACTGTTCAAATATGCAGGAACCCTGGAACCTTTTCTCATAAGAAATAACTTAGATTTTTACTTCTGAAACAGTATTTTGCTGAATATCGCCTCATTGTGTTCAAAGTATGAGCTTTAACACTGCCTTATGTCCAAACATAATGCATGATTAAGCATTCTCTCCACACCACTGAAAATAACCGTTCGAGATACAAAAAATACACAAATTTATTCTAACAGGTAACTGTTTACTTCAAAGTTAATTTCAAAAATATCATTTTCTTACTGAACAGAAAGTCTGGAAGTGTTACAGCATGCATTTTTGAAGCGCGAGCAAATTGAGCACACTCCTTCATCTTCTCTGAGCTTCTGCCACAACTTGACAATGGCCAGGCATTTAATTGAGCCATGTTGCACTAATATGTAAATAAATAAAGCATCTCAAGTGTTTTTCCAGATGTTTTTCTCTGGTTTCCGGAATTCTGTGCATCTCCAAGGTCAGCATGAGAAGCCTGTAACATCCTGTTTCTAGCTGGTACTTTCTTAAAAAAAGAGAGAGACTCCAAACATGGTAAATCTGCATCCTTGAGAAATTTTGCATATCTAAAGAAGCTAAGAAGAACAATGAATCTGATGAATGGAACTGACACCATACTTTGCATGGATAAGCTAGAAAACTTTTTTTTTTTTTGAGCAAGCATAGATTACTATTGTAACAGTAAAACTGGCATCAGCAAAGCAGAGCATGTTAGAGATAATTTAATAAGTCTGCCTAGACAGCCAAGAAACACATGGAAGTCACCAAGCTGTACTTTCACCACCTCTGGCACTGCTACACTGGTACTGCAGCCACAGGCAGCCTGTGGGTGTTCCTTGCTCCCCGTGCCCACTGTCTTTGGGACATGGGACCAACCTATGGCTGCGCTCCTGGGCTCCCTGTAGCTGCCCTACAAATGACAAGCACTTCAGTAGCAACCCACATTTGTGTTAAGTCTTCACCAACAGCCACCATCTTTGGACTATGATGCAGTTTTTGTCACTTTACTGGGTAGAAAGAAGTAAAATGAAACCAGAAACCATTACAAGAGGGTTACTAATTCCAGAAGACACAGAAGTGGTTCAACACTTGCTTTAATTTCTCAAGACTGAAAAAGGTGAACAGCTAGATCATACAGAGAAATATAATTCAGATTAAGTAACTAACTCAGAAGAACCACTTCCAGTTGTTAACTAAAATTGTTGATGATGACCATTACACGCTCAGTCAGTGGTCTTGACACTATCATTTTATCACTAAGTTTTAACAGTTTAAGGAACAAGTTTTTTACCAGAAAGTTTTCAGCAGCGTTCACTTTCAATTTTGGCTTTCAAATCGTTGACAATATTTCATATTTAAATAACCTATAGTATTTACATTTGAATTATGAAACTTAGCACCAGAACTGCTATACCTGGAAAAAGCAAAAGAAGTGCTAGCAGGACTGCAACTCAACTGGCATTGAAGTACAGAGCTTTGCTGAAAGGGAAAGGAGATGAACGAATACTAGAATAAATAGAGAAAGAGGTGTAAAACAGTGACAATTTCCTTAGGCCTTAATATCATCAGTATAATCAAAATGACATTGCTTTGTGCACATAAAATCCATTTTACTTAAACTCCTCCTAACCTGCAATCTCCCTTTCTTATTTCTTCCATATATATGAGCAAGAGAAGTCAATTGACTTAGAATCTTTGTAACTGTGGATGGGTTCCTCCAAACATACAGTCATCAATGATACTTTAAAACATCAGATGAAGCATCATACACACAGAATTTCTCAGGAAAGAAAACTAGACAGAAGTCATTTGTTTTCATGTAGATTCCTTCATGAGAAGAACATTTAAATATAGTCACGTGTACGCTACTATTGTGGCTTGTAGTAAAAGAAAAAAAGCAATAAATTCCAAGTACAAGGAAGGTAGAAGAGAAAACCATCAAGGATGGCACACAATTATTTCTTGTCTTGCAACTAGGAGACTACCCAGTGAGGTCAAGAACAAGTAGTTACTGATCCCATACGTACCATACTCTGTTTTGCTACTCTGTTTTATTTAATCTACAATTAAATTACTACATCTCATGCATAAGGGAAACACGAGGTCACAGCCTGAATCAGTGATTGAGCACCTGGTGAAGGGTGGGGGCTGGCCTAGGGAGCACCTGTGCCACTCCACATGACCGGGAGGGGTGGACCCGGGGGGAGCTACCCTGGGTTCATTTAAGAGCCAGCCACTGAGGGGGAAGGGTCTCTTGTGTGGGATCTGGCTGTTCCTCATCTTGGTGGGAGATCACCATCAGGTAAGTCTAAAACTTTTGTTTACAGCCATTAACCCATTTAATACTTTACCTGGGATCACTAGAAGTCTATCTGAAGCGATCTCTCTTCTTCAGTTGCACCACGCCATGTATCCAAAGAAAATAAATGTCAAGATTCATACATAAGTGCACTTCATTAAGATATTCATAGTTTGCATTCGGGTTCCACGTCTCTGGATTGTATATATCCTCTCATTTGATCAACAGAAACATCCCACACACAAATGTGTGTCCAACTGAGAGAAGTAGACCCAGAAATTCATCTCATTTTGCAATGCTTCCCTGATATTTAAAACATTTCCTTGCTGGTCAGAACAGAGGTTACTCACCAACACAAAGATCAATTCCACTTCTGAATGAGCAAAAGGTCATTGTCAAGTAAATCTGAGAACCTTCCAAATGGAAGGCTTCAAAGCCTTGAAAATGGATGCAACATAGCAGCCGTTCTCCAACCAATTTTGCTTGGATGCTTTTCCGCCACTTGCCGACTGTTTATCAGCTTGCGTTGCAGTCACTTAAACCTGCTTCTAGAACCCTCCTTTCTTTCACACACAACACTGAACAGGGAAGTGACAGGAATCCCTAACAGCCATATGAAGCAAGGAATACCGGTAATTCTCTGAGAAATTAAGTGAGGCTGTCCAAAGGTTGCTGTTTGCTTTTTTCAAGCTATGGGAAGTCTCACAAACAGGCATGTTTACTAATGCCAAAAGGCACATCTGTCACACAGTTGATCAAATAAAAAACTGCCACGCTCCAGCAGAAAGGCCATATTTGCTTCCTTCCATCCATTCTCTTCGCTGTCAGACTCACCTCCAGCACATTTATTAATAACATGATCAGTCCTCATCTAGAGGAAAAGATGATTCCCGTTAAGCAGGAACATCTTTCATCTGGGTACATCTTTCAGCTATTAGAAGTGAAGTGTTTGTATCGTCCTGCTGCAAACCCACACATAGTCACATCACATAACTAAGATCTAGTGACACAATTCAGATCCATACTCCATTAGAATGGCCTTAAGGCCCAGCACATGACTACAATAAACGCACAGGGCAAGCTAGTGTCTCAGCCATCTGCCTCTACAGAAGCACTGGACCAAGAGCAGATCCTCAGCAGTGCAAGTAAACAGGGCTGGGGGAGGAAAGGGTTGAGTCAAGAGAGGCAGGAACACAAACCCAACCAAGTCACCTCCCAGGAAGTCTCCTTTGCAACAGAAGCCCCGGGAGACAATACCATCCCCACCCATTCCCTCTCCCAAAAGTAGCAGACTGGAAAAATCTCTGTCCCACACATAAAGACCTTGTTGCGAATCCAAGGATGACATAAGTGAAGACGGGCCTCCCACAGGAAGCATCAAGTTACATCGTCAAGCTTTTACCTCCCTCTTTCACCAAAAAAATATGTCTGTGTTATGTCCCCAGTGACAATTCACTAGCAGCAACTTCCAGTACTGACTTTGTTATCATCTGCCTGGAACTATGTTTCCTCGCACTTGGTGACATGTCTGAACAGAGCCATCTGTCAGGATGCTTCAGCCACCTATGTACATGCTTGGCAAACTACTATTAGTCACCAGATTTTCTTACCTAGCTTCCTAGGATTATGTGTAAACAGCTTTGATACCTATACTTCTGTTTGCTTTCCAGATTTAATTTTAGTTGTGTATTTTTTTTTCCCCTAGCACTACTTCCTAAATCTCTGTCCTGTCAGCCCTCAGGTGCACATTACAACAGTTATCCATGTATTATCTGCTTGCACTGCACTAAGCAGATGAGTGGTATGAAGTCATCTTACACCCAAAGTCCCGAGTTCTCAGTATACTGCTTCTTAAACCCAAACAGACATCAAAAAGCAGACAACCAGGCCTTGGCTTGTAATGATTTTGCAGTACTTTGACCAGTAAAGAATTAGTCCACGCAAGAAGGTGGGATAACAACCAGGCTTCCAAAATCCCTTGTATCACAGGCTAAGTCTGTTACGCACCAACCTCACACACTTAAGTCTCCTGAGCATGAAAAAAAATTAATGCTTATTCCAAGGTACTACAAAAAGTAACATTAAATCCCAAGAGTGCTAGATTTCTTTCTCCCTCACCTCTGTTGAAATCTCCCACAATCCACATTCTCCCCTGCAGGAGGAAAAAGTGAAGATATAATTCCATATCCATACTTTGCTACACATGCTGCTCTCTCAAGCTACTTACTATAAAGAAAACTTGGGAAAAATATGCACAAATGTTATTTATCATATGGTATGCCTCCTGTATTACAGCATTCAAATTCCTCTAGTTCATTCCTCATAGAGCTCTGCTTTATTTCCTGCTATACCCTTCCTTTCAACTCTGAATTGAACATGTTCTCTATGCAAGAGCTCTGGTTCAGATACGGGCGCCTTTTAAGCCAAACTGTTTAATGGCAACATCCCACAGGAGTAGCCTTCTTGGTTTCGTTTTATTGAGAGATTGCAAGAGTGAGCATATTACAGAATCAAGAAGTGACTTGGCAAAACTCCCTCCCCTTTCACACAATTCTATTTCAAACACACAGACGTTGTTCCATGAATGAAATAATTAAATAAATGAAACTTGGCTTGCTCACAGCTGGAGACTCCTTACACGTAGTAAGAAGTAGATGAGTATTAAGGATTTTGCCAAGGTCAGAGCATTCATAACCCTTCCATGCAGATTCTCCCATATTTATAAGACCTTGCATTCCATCTTTTCAGTCAGAGATTTTATCTCTGTCCCTCAGCCAGCTCACATGCTGTCTCATCAAGAGTCTAGGAGTCCAGCACTGGCCAACTTCAAAATCACTGGGTGGAGTCAGAAAGAATTACGCATGTAGCAGGCACAATCACAGTACCATAATTTCCTAAGAAAGGCAGCCTTAAAAAAAATAATAATAAAAAAAGTCCTCCAGTTACTTTTCTGAAGTGCTCTCAAAACTGAACAAAGTTATAAGAAAACATAGCTAAACAACAGCAATACAACTCAGCACATAAGTAGCTGTAATCCTGTATATTAATCCAAGACTTAAGATTATTTTGCTTTGATTTAATTATGACATTAATATTAATTCATCTAGGGTGTATGAGTTATGACTAAAGGTCTTAAATTATGATTTAAGCATTCAGAGAAACCACTAACAACAGGAGGACAAGAAGTAACAGCTCAAGACTAATAATTCAGAAATAAATTATAAGTTCAAGCAGTTAAGCAAAGGAACAGGTTACTGGCATTGTGATGAGATTAGTCACAACATCAACACTGGGTGTCTCTCCAACAAATATGCTGCAATTTAGCTACACATGGTCAGCTTAGATTACATTCAAGTGAAAAAGAACATAGTTGCACTATTGTAAAATTTGGCCAGAGTCTTACAGTTTGGCCACTTTCTTATTACACTAAAAGTCCCCAAACATCAGAACATCCTGCATAGTTGGAAGTTATTACTTTTAACTTTGACAGAGAAAAAGCTACTGGAACACCAAAAAAATAGTTTACTCAAAAGCCAAACTTTTGTTTCTAGACAGCTCTTTGCATGTAGCACTACTGCTCAGAGGTGTTTATCTTATACCTTGCTATCCGGAGTAGGTAATGAGGCAGCACATTGCATATAATCCCTTTTCAATGCTTTGCCTAAAAGAACTAAACAGATGCTTTCCATGCCAAAACCTACCCTCAGAAAGAAAGGCAGTTTCCTGGGTTTAGGTTGGGTTGCTTCCAGAAGGAGGCAACCCTTTTATATGGCTGGCCTTCTTCAGAGGACAGGTAACAGTGTTTCAAGACACAAAAAGACCACAGAAAACTCAGCCTTACTTACTCCCATTCAGTAAAGTCCCTAAAGTAACCCTGAAAACAGGCAAGAACATCTTGCACTTCCTACCCCCAAATTATAATATTTCATTCTGAGAGAAACCAATCCAGATATAACCAAAAGCAAATTGAGAATTTCCCAATGATTTCAGCAGGTATTGGATCAGGTCAACACTGCAGTTGCCACAAGGTGACAAGTAAACATTGGTATTACAAAAGGGAACAAAGTTTAAAGACAAAATGAAAAGTGGTCTGTATCCTACTCATTTATTCACAGGAGCTCTGGACGATACCATAATGTCTTACAAAGGCTAAGGTCTTATGAGCAAGACTAAATGCACTGCAAAGATCCCTGAAACACTTCTGGAACAACTAAAATTATATTCTGACATGCATCTGATAGGCTTTGCTATTCATGATTCTTTTGGTCCTAACTTACCAGACAGATTAATTTCATAACGCGCAGAAACCAATTATGCGATACACTTACCTGCCATGTTTGATATCTTAATTCTTAGTAGTTTCTCTACAAAATAAAGACTTCCTGCAGTGTTGTAGGTTTCTGAGCTACAATGTGCAAGTGTTAAGAAGGCAGAGAAAGATCCACTAAACAACTCATTTTTACCTCCTCATTTCCCTAAGGATAAACAAGTGCTCGATGTAACACCTAAAATGTGTGGAATAATCTGACAACAGACTCAGCTGCAAACCCAGACCTTGCAGCTTTAGATAGGTCTTCCTCCTCTTTATGCCATTTTCCCTCTCCCCTCCGAGATTTCAGGCCCCTGCTAGCCTATTTTTGCTCCTGGTGTTCTGGTCACAATTGAAAGAGCTAAAACCATAAGTTCCCTCTCTCTGTGGAGTCTTCTCTCAAGCTCATTGTCACATCACCACAACCAGGCACACTACTGTTATTGCAGATTGTTTTATTTTCTGATTTGAAGGATGTTTGGTAAGAACAGAATTAAGTGATACACAGTACAGCCCATTCTGTGATTCACACTTGAGGCTAGATGACTTCCAAGAACTGCTGCACAGAGTTTGAAGAGATTAATGAGGACAACATCGAAGCCCAGTTTTCTTCCTTACAATAAATGTCACCTAAAACTATGGAACTGCTTGATACCAATGTCATATCAAACTCCTCCATATTTAGAGGAGATGGAAAAAAATCCTTTTGTGCATCTTTCCCACTAGCATTCTCTTGCAACCACTGCAGTAAATCACATGAACAGTAAGTCTGATCCCATTAAAAATATATTTGAATTTTTTTCCACACATATCTCCAAATTTAGATAGAAAATTTGTTCAAGTTGCCTCCTATTCAAACAGAAAGCCAAGTTTAAAGAAAATGCGTAAAACTTGTAATGCAGAAGGCTTTTTTGTATGTTTGCTTGCCTGTTTTAACTTTTAACAGATCCTTTCAAATTCTGTATCAAATACCATACAGGGTTCTTAGTAAGTTATAACACAGAAATACCACTGAAACCTTCAGAGTAAAGAAAGTACCAGATAAAAACAGATCAGAATTGTAAGAAAAAAAAATTTAAAGTCTACCAACCACTTAGCAAAACATTCACAACTTTAGAAAGGAATGAAGATCTAACAGTGCTGTAGGAGAAGCACAATAGTCAGGATCGGTGCAGGATCCAACAAGGGTGTCTAAAGACAAAGCCCAACTCCAGAATCTTCACTCTAGACATAAGAGGGGCTGAGCTGAATTTGAACACTGCAAAACATCAGAGAAGTGTAAAACACTGGTATTGCAATTAGTGAATTTCAGCAAAGGGGTCTAAAATTTGCTGTGATTCGCCGTGATAGAAAGAAATGAAGTCTGATTTGATCCAGTATCAAGGACATTACCATCACCGCTTATTTCAGAATCTGGCATTACACACCAGCTATCTCACTGCAATCAGCCAAGATTTAAGATCAGTGCATGCAGTGAGGAAGACAGAAATGCCAGAACTGTAACATCAACACATGAAAATATTACAGCTTGTTTCCAGCTGTGGTGGTGGAGGGAAGTAGAAGGCGAGCACTAACTACAATACTGACAACTCTTCACACTAAGGTCTACACCTGTCCCTGCGTAAACTTGTGCTGCACGACAACTCACACTGACCCAAACCTCCCAAAGCTCATCATAAATAAGAGAGAGCACAAATTGTGAGAAGCGTATTTTACAAATTAACACATGTATCATATTGCAGACAGGACAAGACCCCGACAGTGACTTCACTGAACAACCAAGTATCAGTGTTAGCATTACAGCTAGCTGCTGGTTTTGTGTCTGTTTTGTTGTTTTTGTTTTATTTCATAAGTTTTCATATTTATCTCAGTTGAGATACTCAGCATAAAGACAATGTAGCAGCACTTAATACAGTGTTCTCTCAAGAATGATGCTGTTATATTGTCTACACACCTACAATTATGACAACTATTGAAGGTAAAGTTCTATGAAGTATTTTTTCCACATAACCCATTTCTCTGCATGTAACTTTTCTGCGTGAACACTTCTCATACAACATTCAGTTTTATTATATTCAAGAAAACAAGCATTCCATTCAGAGCCTTCAAGCAAAAAATTCATCTGGTAGTTATTTGGAAATGAACACATGTTCAAGCAATGTGCATGTATTAACACACATGCACATAGCAGCACTATGGTCTGTGCATCTCTGAGCACCAGGGAGAAATACTAAGGCATATCTGGACTATGTAAGGCACAAAGATATTTAACCTACCTCATCAAAGCTGCTGTCTTCTTTCTTCAAGGCTTTAAAATAAAAGGAAAAAAAAAATAGTTATCTGTACTGCATTTCAATGAGAACAAACTAACTAACTCCAGGAAAGAGAAAAACAGAGCAGCATTTATTTTCCTGTTATAATAGAAAAGAACATGCTGGCATGAATAACAATTTTATACTCAAAATATGAAACTAAATGGAATGTAGGACTGCACAGCATGTTTCCAAGAAAATAGATTTACATATTTATGAAAAATAATATCCTTTCAGGTTAAGGAAAATAAGAGTCCACACACTTTCTTTTAATTCTTAGTGAGTGTGAAAACACTTTACGGAGAGCCTGGCTGAGCTTCATAAAGCACGAGCAGAATGAACTTCCCACATTTTCAGTCTGTCAAGTACTAAATCTTCACACTGTAGTATAGCAGGCCTTTTTTTTTTTTTTTTAAATATGACTTTCATTAAAGCAGAGGAGATTTCTGTCTTTCTTACCCTATCAACTAGCACACAATCAACAAAGAAGAAAGAATGAAAACAGTACCAAAACCACAGGAACTGTTGCAGCAAGAAAGACAGCAGCAGTTCTAAAGCTGCAGCAAGCACTGACCTTATGACTTCTTCCCTTTAGCATACTGGATATCTGTATTTCACAGTGCCTAGTACATCTGGGGATCCAGACTCCAGCACTTTCCTCTTTTAGGTGCTCTTTCTCCCTTCAAATCAATAGTTTCTAATCCACCACCTCTTCTAGATCCTGTCCTCAGAAACTGGTTTCCCCCTAGAGGAGCTCAAGGCCAGGTTGGATGGGCCCTGGGCAGCCCAATCTGGTGGGGGGCAGCTCTGCCTACAGCAGGGGGTTGGGGCTGGGTGGACTTTAAGGGCTCTTCCAACCCAACCATTCTGGGATTCTAAGAAACAAAAGCTTCTAAAACAAAAAGAATGGTAACAAAAAAAATAAAAACCCCAAGCCACGGCAGCTGTAACACACAGAAACCGAGGCAGGTGAGCTCTGCGCTACCAAAGGGCAGTGCTGCAGCTCTGTGAGCCCTGCCGTGGGCATGGAGCTGCAGGGCAGAGCTTTCCTCACCCAGGAAAGCACGGACGCTCCAGCCTTTGTTTGCTTTCATATCGGCGTTTCTTTGGGACACAAAAAATGTCTTCCCTCAGATTGCTGAGGATTGCTCGTTTGGATTTCATTTCCAATTAGAATAAAAAAAAATAAAAAAGACTTTGTTGAGTAGGCTGAGGCAGGCACACGTACATTTCTGTTATAAAATGCATTCTTATGGTTTTGAAGGCCTGACAAAACGTTTTCACACTGCCAGTCTCAAGCACTCAAAAATTACGAGGTAGGACATAAAGAATTGAGAAAAGAAAAAAAAAAAAAAAGACCCATGGAACCATTTTTAAGAACACATATTTAGCCTTTTTATTTACCTGCCAGGTTGCAGCGACACACCGGCTATAAATCTGGTGTTTGACACACCTGGGTCACGCTGACAAGCTTTTCTCCCTCACCAAAAATCATGGTTTTCACAAGACCAAAACATCTCAGGAATAACTGAACAACAGATAACCAACAAAATTCACAACAGAACAAGAAATGCGAAGCTGTGCACCTTTCTGGTTTGTCTTTACTTTTACCTCTAACTTTGACTAAAGTAGTGTGT
>WBMW01006239.1:0-44050 GCA_013396635.1 Penelope pileata | reverse complement strand
AAAAAAAGAACCTTCAAAAGCAGGAGTATGAGAGTTTGAGAGTATGAGAGTTTTGCCATTTGTTTAATCAGATTATACTTAATCACAAAAATTATTAAACTCACACAGCATCTTCAAAAGAAAAAAACATCAAACCAGCATATTTTATACAACTAATGATATTATGAGCATGTTTTCTCATTAATGCAATCCTTTTAGAACATTAAAAAAGCCTCTCTCAACCTCAAAAAAAAAAAAAAGCCATTTATAAATGCACTTCTCATTATCTCAGGTATGTGAGCTATGTGAGTGTGCATGAGAGGAGATGAGCGGAGATAACCTCTGTGTCAGCGAGGAGCTGTAGCCCAGCACGCGGATGCTCGGGGCTGCCACAGGCAGCTTTCAGTGCAACCTGCAGCAGGGCTCCCTGCCCTTCCGCCCCAGCCTTGGGTTTTAACTTCACAGTTAGCATAGGAAAAAAAAAAAAAAAAGTTAAGCATCATCAACTGAAAGGATCTGAAAGTATGATTTTGGTATTGTACCCACTTCAACAAATGCATAGCCAGGAACTCTTTCCATAACTACAGGACGATGATAATTTTATAAAATTACTGATAATTTATTTTAATTATGTAATTACCAAAGGGTAAAACTAAGAAGAAAATCTAATAAAGGTTTAAGTGCTAAAAGAAACAGTGAGTCAACTGGATCTCTCCAAGTTGGTTAGCATACAGTGCAGTGTGTTTGTGTACATGGGCAACAGTGTGCAAGCAAGGAAGGCAGAATTTGTAAACTGATTTGGCTGTTTGTGTAAGAGGGGATAAGATGCCAAAAGAATAAAAGTAAAAAGAATTCTGTAAATGCTGCAGATCCCTAGCAATGCACGGTCTGCATGATGGCTAAACTTCGGGAGGGGTGCTCCATGTCGCACCAGAAAACTTCTGCCAGCAGAAAGGGTGCATTAGTTGCAAAGCTGGATCGTTCTTCTGGAACCGTGAGCACGTAATTCCCGCAACAAAAAGCCGTCCTGCTGACTGCAGAATATTAACTCCAGCTTTACACCATGTGCATTCCCCTTCCAACACCACGGTGCCGCATCGCCCTTTACCAGACTTGCAGATAGGACGAGGAGAACACTCAGGGTGAAGGCTCGGGGGCAGGCAGCTTCCCTCACCACATTTTTCAGCTCATAAAGAGCTAAACAAACAGCCTCAGTACCAGGTGCTCTAACAGTGATGGGCTGGATCAGCGTTTTGCAGGATGAGGATATACAGCACAGACAAATCTTCATCCCCCTCTGCCAGTTTCTGGATGCAGTGGCTGCAATGTATCAGATCAAAGTTTGGAAAATGGGCCAAGACTGCTCCAGGCTATAGCTGGTACCAAATAATGGCTCTGTGCTGTGCCCCGGGGATAACTGAGCTGGTTTGCAGGCTACCTCCCCTTTTATCTACAGGTGCCGGGGAAACATCCAGAACTTCCACGCCACGTTTCATCCTTTTTTTCTTTCGGGGAATAGTTTCAAACATCATTTTACATACTGTTGCATTGGAAACATTGCAACATTGTAACAGTGGGGGGAAAAGCAACTTCTGAATTCCTTGCTGACACAGTCCCTCAAATACAGAGAATCCCTTGGTGGGGAGAAAGCGGTCTGGAAGGCAGTTTATTGGGTAGTAGCTTACAAGCCCTAGCTAAAACACGCCACCAATGACAGCTCTGAGCATTTCCACTGCTCTTGTCAAGGAAGCTAACGGCAACAGTGGTATCAAAGTTCAGGGTGGTACCTGGAGAGCTGTACTTGGTGGTGGAGATGCTGGCGTCAGGGGCGATGCCTCGCACTGCCCTGCAGCCATGCCCTGTCCCTATTGCAGCAGGGGAGGGTCGGGCCCACTGTCACTGCATCATCACTTTGTATCACCTTCACCAGCATGTTCATAGATACTGGCTGTCTAAACCTACCAACACATTTAAGTGGGCAAGTTACAAGATCACCCCAGATCTACAAAAAATCATAACTGAATAAGTGATGGACAAAGCCCAAGATTTGCTACAGACCCACTCGGTAACGTGCTGATCTCACCGAGGGATGTCTTAATGTGAAACCAGAGTGACAAAAAGCCAGAGAAACTTCTGTTGGGACTTTGGTTTTCTCTCCTTCATCTCAAAACAGAAGTGAAGTGCAGCACATGTTGCACCTGTGCATTTCCGGGTATGCAAGTGGAGAGTCTCTGAACAGAGGCTTGCTCTGCTCGGGCTCATCTGTGCCTGTGGGTGTCAGGGAGTGGACTCGGCTCAAACCTCACACTGATAAATCAGAGCTGCTGCTCACAGCACAGTCACACCACCAGCGTGTCTGCAGACAGAGCAGCCTTGCTGGAGGCACCTGGCTCTACCAGCAGCCCCAACACGCACACAGAGCAGTTGCCCGCACTCTGGCACCACACAAAGAGCCCTTGGACACAGAAACACACCAGTGCAGGCACCTGGAGCAGCCCAGATCTCCCACAGACACTGAAGTGTTTTGTTCACTAAAACGACCAAAGGAGATGATCACCCAAGAAAGCCGCTAACACGCACAGAAGTTAGCACTCAGAGAGGTCTCAGTGCCAAGAAGGCATTAATGGGACTGGCGCTGCTGTGATAAAGCAGCATCTTCATTCAAAGTGTTGTCTCTGTCAATGACCCACTTGGCAAAGCCTGCTCACAGGTCTGCACGGAGCATCTGCGTCTCTGGCCATGCATACCAGCATGCCACAGACCAAACACTTCACTTTTTTAAAAATCAAACATGTAAAATGCCTCTGACTGATATCAGATTGAATATAGGTGAAGGCTGTTTTAATATGGAAACAGAGGGATGTGCAACTGTGACTTAATATCCACTTCAGAATTGAAACCTGGCATATACCCTCAAAATCCTTTTACAGACATGAATGAGCTCTTTTCCATCTTTTCCATCCTGAAATCATGCATCTTTTTTTTCCTTTTTGGTCCTATTTCAAACGCTCTCCTACACTTCAATTTTGCAGCCCACAAAAGCTGAAGGTTGAGTGCATGCACAACACGTGAGAATCCGCGATGCCCGCACACGGGGACGCACCTCCCTGGCGGGGCTGCGGGGGGAGCGCAGCTCAGGGCCGCAGCCCCGGTTCCTCCTGCTCTGCC
Organism: Penelope pileata; assembly: GCA_013396635.1. Lineage (NCBI taxonomy): Eukaryota > Metazoa > Chordata > Aves > Galliformes > Cracidae > Penelope > Penelope pileata. The sequence goes on along the minus strand of WBMW01006239.1, from coordinate 40,903 downwards.
CGGTGCAGAGCGGCTCCGGGAGCAGGGCCGTGCCCTGGCAGCGCGACCGAGGGGCGAGGGCTGTGGCATGGCCCTTCCTTGGTGGCTTTACGGCCTCTGCTCAGCCCTCCCGGCCCCGGTTCGCCCCGGCCCTGCCGCCTCACCCCTCGGCCCGCTGTCACCACGCCGTGCCGGCAGCGGGGAGCAGCATCCTGAACGCTGGATGAACCCAGCATGGATGAGCCCAGCATCGCACCCAGGACGCAGAGGAACCCAGACCCGAACGCAGCAGCACAACTCCTGGGCATTGTTCTCAGAACAGACCCCGGAGCTCCGCGAGCCGCTGTCAGGGCCGGACGCGACGCGGCGGTGCCGGGGGCTCCTGGCGGGCACCGCGACCTCACGGTGCCTTCTGGCAGCGGAGCGCGGGGCTGGCGGCGGCGAACAGACAGACGGAAGTGCTCTTTTGTCTGCCTCCCAAATCTCCCACCCCGCGCTATCATCCCCAGCATCTCACGCCTCAACTTCAGCGAACGCGCAGCCTGAACAAAAAGCGAGCGGCCAGACCCGCGGCAGCACCGCGATAACCCTTCGCTTCCCTACGTTTTTCTCAAGGTTTCACTTTGGCATCAGCGCGCTGCGCAGCGCTCCTTCCCACTCGGCTGTCCTCAGCCCGTTCAGATGGCACACAGTCGGGAAACGCCGGCCCTCCCCAGAGATACCCCTCAGTGCCAGGGGCCCCTCCCGCGGGGCCGCGTTCCCCTCAGGGCGCCGGGCAGCGCCGGGCCTCACCGATTCGGCTGAAGCTCTCCGATAAAGTTCTCCGCAACTTTTTCATCCTGCTGATCTTCTCGGCGGACTGCGAGTCGATCATGTCACACATCGCGGCCCCTCCACTCGCCCCGAGGCGGGACGGCTGCCGAGAGCCCTGCCCTGGGCGGCTGGACGGCACCGGCCCCGCCCGGGGGGCTCCTACGGCGCGGCAGCCGCCGGACGCATCGCTCCGGCGCGGCCCCTGCCCGGGATGCGAGATGGAAAGTGCACGGGGATCCGGCGGAGCGACGGGGAAGTGCGGAGGGAGGGAGGGAGCCGGCGGAGAAAGGAGGAGNCGGGAGCTGGGACGGGCGGTGCGGACCCGGGGTGCCCCCAGGAGGGCCCGTTCTCCCCCGCCAGCCCCCTGCGCTCCCCGGGATGGGGCCCTTGAAGGCCAGTGCCAGCGCTTGGGGCCGGCGGCGAAAGGAGCTGACCCTCCCACCCGGTTCCTGGCTGTGGGCACCCGTGGGGCGGTGCTGGCGGGGCTGTGGGAGATGGGCACCCAGCCTTCAGCGCTGCCCTGGGAAGCCTGGGCCTCTTCCCATGGTGTCCCCCGGTGCGGCACACAGTGTGCCTCCAGGTGTGTCAGCCCTGGGCTTAATGAGCGCTGAGAGCTCCTGATCCCGTTAGCTCGACTGAACCAACACTATTGGAAAATAAATCAGTTCAACCATCAGGATGGGTGTCTGTGTCCTGTCTAAAATAGAAAGTAGATACTTTTCAAGAGCAACGCGTTAAGAAACACATTTTAAAACCCAGGTTTACATGTTTCAAATTGTGCTTCAATGCTTGTTATCTGTTTAAAACAAACCTGGGTTTTAATGAGGTTGGCTAACACAATTTACAGGGATTAGACTGTGCCCAAGCTATGAGTTGTTAACTCAATTTTAAAAGCACATTTGTCTAGACAAGCATGGAGGAGGGCTGGGTTCGAGCTGTCTGCAGCTGCAAGCGATGTGGGATGGGAGCTGTCTGCTGCGCGCAGCCGGGATGGGTGGCACGCGTGGAGCTGGAGGGCAGCTCCCTTCCTGTGTGATGTCCTGGGCTGCGGGAAGGGCCCTGCCGGACAGCAGCACCGCAAGGCTGGAAGATGGGCTCCCCATAAACCCCGTGCACTAATCTGTGGTGTGACAGAAAGTCTTCCAGAGGTGTGAGTGCTGCTGAACAGGAGCTAAAATGCCACTTCATGTTGGGTATGTCATGTTACGGGAAGAAATGGAGACAGAGTGGAAACTACTGCAGAGAGGAAAGCAGAAAAAAATATATAAAAAAATTAAGAAGAAGCAGACAAGGTGTCTGGAAGGAGAAAAGGGGGAGGACACAAGCACTTCAGGATGTTTTATTCAGTCAGTGTGAAGTATGACATTTAGGTCCTTAACAACAGTTAAATAGTTTGATCTTTGTTTACATCTGGTGCTGATATTTGTGAGTACTGCTACTCTGGGTGAAGAGGAAAATGTCACAGACATAAATAACACGTTCTGGTCCAGAAGCTGAAGCTGAGCACTTGAGTCCCTTCGCTCTGTGAGTACCATTCACACCAGGCGGCCGCGCTGCCCAGCTGAGATGTGTGCAAACACCACCGTCACTCGGTCTGTGGCTTTCTTTTGGCAATTAGGGATAGAATTCCTGAGGAACTCGTAATTAACCAGGCTTAACTGACAGATGCTGTCTTACCAATGTGAACCAATGCTTCTAGCACCTACTGGATTTGGAACGACATTCCCCTTCTCCCCCCTGCTCCCAGGTAAGCCATAGCTCCATCGCTCATGGCGGACAAGCCTCTGCCAGGCGACTGCAGCGTGTTCTGCTTTCTGTGACAGTGCAGGCAACTTAGAATCTTTGACAAGTGTCTGGCTTTGCAGCTGCTTGGGAATAATCTACGAGCACATGTCAGGCTCTTTTAAATCAAGGCAAATTTTGCCTAAATTAGACATCAGCGTGGTGCCAGCAAAAGAAACCCAATTCTTGTCTTCTGAAAACTGTACAGTCTCAGTCCGCAGAGACGTTACACAGATGTGCTCCACCAGAGGAAGGACAAGCTTGAAGCTGTGCAGAAATCTTCAAGCTGTGCACTGCAGTTTTTGTTATTTTTCCCTCTGTGGTTTTCACTTGACAGAAACGTGTGTTGAAGTCCTTCTTTGTTCTCTCCCCCACCCAAACCTTCTCCATTTCCAAGGGCACAAGTGTTGAAAATTCACTGAATTCAGGAACATGAAATCACTTTCGTAGCTTTGATCAGGTTCACAAGTTGGTGGTTATTTTTCTGTATTTTCACCACCCATCTCAGGAAACCAGTGAGGCAGAAATGCGCAATTAGCAAACCACAGAGATAGCAGCTATTATAATGGTGACATTTTGCTTCCTTGTAGGGGCAAGCTTTGGGCTCTGTTTTGTACGTTTCAATCTTACAATTCGTGGCATAGGAAAATTAACGTGAACAAAATGCTGAAGAACATTGCCATTTGTTGCCTTCTTCACCAAGCATCTCACAGAGTTAAAGCTCGTTTGCATTTAATGGGACAGCTGCATTATAAAAAGCCGGGCACTTTATTTAAAGCATCCTTTTCCACATCAACTCCCCAAAGATACACCCTACATAAAAGCCCGCTTGCAGTTACTTTATGATTCCCACATCTCCTTGCCTGGCTCTGCTAAGAATTCACTGGAAATCTTGACCTCCTCTGCTGCCATTGACTCGGGCTGAATCCGTCCAAAAATGCAAGGATTACCAAGTCCAATAAAAATATTTGCCAAGATATCAATTGCAAGTTGGACAACAACAACAGGAAGCATTTGCCTCCTCATCGTTTGAAGGTTTTGTGCTGAGGTGTGGGCTGGGTTTGTTATTTCTGGAGGAGAGGAGACAGCAGGGTTGGCAGTTTGTTTATTATTGTGTAAACGAGCATATTGTTTAAAACTATAAACAGCACAGTAATGGGCCTGGAGTACTCGGTGTGGCAGAAATCTCCTTTCTGTAGATATGATGGCCACAGTTGCCCAGTTGATTACTTGCAGGGTAAGATGAGATGCCAAAAACCAAATCTGTGACGTGTGGTGCAGGTGGTGGCTCGCAGCATAATACAGAGCTGTGCATCTGCCAGCTCTCAGGGCATTTGCTGTTTGGATTCACAAAGCCATTTCACGTGGCCTGAGCTCTCTCACAGCTCTCCCTGTATCCCAGCCCCCAGCATTTTTCCTTAGGGACACTAAAAGGCAGCGTTCTTAAGTTACATTCCTGCTCCATTTGAACTCGTGTTGGGCCAGGGAGTTGGATTTCACGAACCTGAAGAGCACATAAGCAGGCAGTGTGTGTTTGTGGAAGGGGCAGTGAAGGATGTGGGGTGCTGGGAAGCCACCCCCTGCCTTGAGTGGTTTGCCCACAGAGAGCAGCAGGGCTCTGCGAGGAAGGAACTAGGCAGCAGGGCTGCCAGGTGTAACTCCTCCAGGCAGGGCACTGTCTCATCAGGCCTTGGCTGCCAGTGGGAAGTACATCTTCATAAATCTCCCTGGCTGAAGACACCCTCAGTTTGCCAGTCTGCTCACCTTGAGAAGCTCTCTCCCTGCTGCTGCATGCGGGACCATGGGCTCGGAGCCGCGTTGCTTGTTAACACAGCAATTCCTCAGCGACCCTCCTTTGATGAAGATGGATGTAAGGCCATAAAACTCCCCCCGTCCTCCCTCCACGCCTGCAATCTCACTTTCGCTTGTCCTCTAGTAATACTCAGTCCATGATGGCTGTTATCCGAAGAGAAAGCCGGGCTCTGCTAACACAAATGGTGCCGTATCCTCAGGGATGTGACCTTTAAGCTCTGCTAGCAAAATGCATTAGTGACAAAAATTAAACTTCAGCAATAACAGAAGAATAGTACCTCTGTAATCTATGTCCACATCATAAGTTGTTCCCCAAAAAACCTCTCAGAGCTGACATATCGTGTATTGCCTTTTGGTGGTTATTATTAAATCACAGATTTTATGAACCTGCGGAAACTTACCCTGTTTGTATTGGTGCGTCCCCACTGATAAATGGAGGGCATGCAGGCTCAGATGTTACATCTCAAGCCTGACTGCTGTTGTCAGATGCTGCTCCCTGGGTTAGGAGATGATGAGTTATGGCTCACATAGCTCCAAAGGCACAGTGGAAAGAGTTTGGTTTTCCTGGGACTGGATGACTTGCTGCTGGCTAGGGGTCACCCCCTGAGCCCCCAGTGGTTTACTGCCCCAGCACCCTCTAGTGGTCAATTTGTCACATGTGCTGCGGTGTGGGGTCACGTTCTATTTTGTGTTTACCATATACTCACATATTAGTGGTGAAATGGCTGTGGGTGTAACACAGTATCTTCAGCTTTTATGCTCCTATATAGATATCATTCCTATACCATTAGGGGATTCCCTCCTGGCATAAGTGAGAACACTTATGTCACACAGTGGTGTGGGTTAACCCCAGTAGGCAGCTGAGCACCACGCAGCTGCTCACCCACTTCCCCACCACCCCCAGTGGGAAGAGAAAAGGAAGAAAAGAAGCAGGAAAACTCCTAAGCTGAGACAAAAATAGTTTAATAGGTGAAGGAGAAGTGGAGAGAAATAGCAAGAGAGAGAAAAAAATAAAGAAAGAGAATCACATCATAGAATGGCCTGGGTTGGAAGGGACCCCAGGAACCATCAAGTTCCAATCCCTTTGCAGCAGGCAGGGCCGCCAACTCAGGCTGCCCAGGACCCCACCCAACCTGGCCTTGAACACCTCCAGGGGTGGGGCACCCACAACCTCTCTGGGCAGCCTGTGCCAGCACCTCATCACTCTCTTGGTAAAGAACTTTCCCCTAACATCCAAACTAAACCTTCCCTCCTTCAGCTTAAAACCATTCCCCCTTGTCCTGTCACTGTCTATCCTTGTAAAAAGTTGATTTCCCTCCTGTTTATAATCTTCTTTTACATGCTGGAAGGCTGCAATGAAGTTGCCCAGCTCCCTCAGCCTATCCTCGTAGGGGAGGTGCTCCAGCCCTCTGATCATCTCTGTGGGCTCCTCTGGACCCTCTCCAACATCTCCACATTTTTCCCATGTTAGGGGCCCCAGGCCTGGACTCAGTACTCCAGGTGGGGCCTCACGAGGGCAGAGTAGAGAGGGACAATCCCCTCCCTCTCCCTGCTGCCACCACTCTCCTGATGGAGCCCAGGATATCGTTGGCCTTCCAAGCTGCAAGAGCACACTGCTGGCTCATGTTCAGGTTTTCATCCATCAGGACGCTCAGGTCCTTCCCAGCAGGGCTACTCTCCAGGAGTTCTTCTCCCAGCCTGTATAAATACCTGGGATTATTCTGAGTCCACATGGTGATTCCGCCACATGATCCAAGCACAAAACCTTGCACTTTGCAGTGTTCAACCTCATTAGGTTCACATGGGCCCATCTTTCGAGTTTGTCCAGGTCCCACCAGCTGGCATCCCTTCCTTCTATTGTGTCAAGTGCACCACTGAGCTTGGTGTCATCAGCAAACTTGTTGAGAGTGCACTCAGTTCCACCATTGATAGAGATGTTAAAGAGCACTGGTCCCAAGACAGACCCCTGGGGGACACCGCTCGTTAGCAGCCTCCACCTGGACATAGAGCTATTTATCACAAAGAGAAAGAGAGAGAAAGGGAAAGAAATACAGAAAGAAGAAAGAAAAGAAGGAAGGAAGGAAAGGGAGAAAGAAAGAAAGAAAAAGGAAGAAAGAAAACCAGTGATGCAAAGGCAATTGCTTGCCACCTCCCACAGGCAGATCAATGCCCTGCCAGCTCCCAGCCAAAAGGTGGCTAACCTACCCAGCCCCTGATCCACCCTTTTTTATTGCCAATCATGACATTATATGGCATGGATTACCTCTCTGGTTGGTTTGGTTCAACTGCTTACATCTTCTCCCAGCCTTTTGCCTACTCCCAGTCTATTCCCTGGGTGGGGGCAGTGAGAACCAGAGAAGGTCTTGACACGGTGCAGCCCCTCCTCAGCAACAGCTAAAACATTGTTGTGCTATCATGGTTGTTTTGGCCTCAGATCTAAATCATTGCACCATGCAACCTAAGTAGGAATAAAATCAACTGCATCCTAGGCAGTGTCAGTACACACAGATGGAGGGAAATCACACAGGGGATATAGAGTAGAGAGAAAAAAATCACAGACTATGCGTTGGAAACCTACATGCTTCAAACCAATAATGTAAGTACCGGTTATAAATGTAAAACTTCTATGATGTATGCTGCTGTACAAACTGTATAATCTCAGATTCTGCCAAACAAACACACGTACAGTAGGTTCGCAGGGATTTGTGTGCTGAGACGCTTTCCAGTTTAAGATCACCTGGCTACCTAGCAACATAGCATTAATGCTGAATGTTGGTCCTATGAAATAAGTGGAAAAAGTTTTAATGAGCCCATTTTCTTGTGCCATATTGATAAAGGTCTGGTAACAGAGAAAATGATATTCCAGATGTAACGGTCTCAGCCACCGTGACACCAGATCCAAAAGCTCTGAAGTCACTGAAGTGTTCAGCAAATACCCTCCTAATGAAAATGATGCAAAATGAACAGCAGGACTGAGGATGATCCATTTAGATGGGCTGAAAAAGCATGTGTGAATCATGTCATTTTGTCATAAGTATTGGATGAAGGGTGCTTACTGCAACACCACTGCTTTTCACTGCAGCAAAGCCCATGGCTATCAGAACTATAGCTCTGTTTGCACAACTTGGAGACCACGCACGTGTGCACACAAAGCCCAACTGACTGTCTGGGGAAATGCAATACTTGGAATACGCAGCCAGAGGAAATTTCTCTTGGGCAAGGATCCTCTCATAAGTAATGTGTGTTTTGAAAACACATAGGCACACAAGCCCAGGTGATTCTGGGCATGAATATTTAAGTGTTACATGTAACGTTACCAACACATGTCGATATCTTGTAAAAACAAGACTGAAAGATTAACCCTACTTTATTTCTAAGATCTCCTCATCTTATGGGTTCGCTTATGCATTTTTCCCCATTTCTGATATATTTTAGTCATTTGAAATTGCTATCATTTAGACCCGATGTGCTAGAGAAACAGCACATTGGCTGGATTCAGTTTATTCTGTTCTCTCTGTACCTTCTTGGACTGCTCAAATCTATAGCAGAGAGCATAAAGGGAATGTTAACTCCCTGTGGAGAGAGAAATTTCTCCCCCCAAAGTAATGCAAAACATTTGCAAGGGTTATACTTGAAAGGCTGCATGTCAAAATGGAGATCTGCCTTCTTAACAGTAAAATCTAGATGAATTTCAGGCATGTATTCAAGCATCATTTGTTCCTTCCTCAGGTTCGCTGTTTACACTCAGCTCTATCTCAAAATCAGCACCTAAACCAGCAAAGAACAGTTCAGCCCACATGCCACTCTGCTCAGAAAAGGCTTTGGAAACTGAATCTTAGTTTTATTTAGTTCCTATCACTGTGGTAACGAAGCACTGCACAACATTAAGTACTGAGTACGAAATTAAGTACTGTCCTTCGCTGCCAACTTGCAACGTGTTTGGTCTTCAGAGACCGAGCACAAACCCATGTTCTGAATCTCTCAGCCCAGGGCTTTCTTGTACTGCAGCGGTTCCAGGCTCTTCCTGCTGCTTAGAGACCTTTATGGACAAAGTGAGGTCCATGCAAGAGATGCAGATAGAGAGTCTTCTGCAAAAACAAAATTTACAGTGGAGGGCTGCCAGTAAATGTGATAGATGGAGAATGGTGCAAAATGAGTCACAAGCACCAGGCACAGCAAATTGGCCACTACGGAATATATTTCCCAGTAAAAGATGAGGTTTGAGGAAGATTAAAGAGAGAAGAGAGGCTTTGTGTCTTTTTTTTTTTTTTTTTTAAAGACCTACTTCCAGGAGTTATGGGAGGAATAAAGACATTCTAAGGAAAATTCAGCCAAAAAAGAGTTGGTAACACTAATTAGAGGTAGGAGTTGGTGCAGCAGCAGGAGTTGAGAAGTGCATGGAACTAAGTTATTAAAAGTTTTAGAGGGAAGAAAAGGAGGGGGTATTCAATGCAGTAGAAGATGGAGAGGCAGCGGAAAGAAACAAAGAGAGGAAGAAATATGCAGGACCATGAACTGGAGAGGAGGCCAATGAAACAGGCCTTGGGAGCTGTATAGAGAACCTTCATCAGAACTGAAGGGCAGGAACTTGTGGCAGGCAGCCTGTGAGATGAAGGGGATTTTAGCAGCATGGAGAAAGAAGAAAAGCCACGCTAGGCAAAAAGGAGCTGCCAGATGTAGAGAGTCTGGACCTTTGTGAAAGTAAGATGTTACAATTTCCTCAGTATTTTTTCAAACAAAACATTGAGTAAATGCTAAAAGGTGAGACCTCCTGCAAAATTAGGAGGAGAAAGGCCCAATTTATTTTATTAAATCTGTGACAAACTCCAGGCATAGCAACTAATTATGGGACTTGTGACAGTTCTGTCAGTACAATGCTGTGAAAACTCATGTTGGCTGACCTATAAGCCAGGCAACAACACAAGTTATTTTAATGAAGCGTCCTCAGAAACAAACTAGCAAGAAAGTATTCATAGCAGAAAGCATCTGTGTTAGAATTAATGGTGCCATAGTTCATTGCTTTCCGGGTAGCCTGTGCTATCCGAGTCTGCTTTGTTCATCGCCTGACGCTGGCTCACCAATACCACATTGCAGCGGTCTCACTGGGATCCCTCTGCCTCTGGGAAGAGCCCGTTAAAATGTACAGACCTACGTGGGTGCTGGATTGGAGATCTTAGGACTTTGATGAGCAAATTTGTTAGAGTTGTTGGTCTATGTCAACATGGATCATTACTGCTTACATCGGTACTGATCCCAAAACACATGCAGTATTGCAATTAAATTTAACTTTATTCAAAGTTCATAACTTTTCATTATTTACATTACCGAGATTTAAAGATTAAATTTCAAAACATTTCAAGCCTAGTATACATTCACATCATCTAATCTCAAGGTTTACATTATATACCTAAAGTCTTCATGTACGATCAAAAGAAGCAGGAAAATCAGGACTAACGCTCATTTTTATTACTGAGTTTATAAGAAAAAATTGCCAAACACAAGGCACTCTAGCAGGGCTCCACCTACTTGTATGTACTTTTCCACGTTTCGTATTTTCTATCTCCTTTATAAGGAGACATCTATGAATGGATGAGGCTTTCATGGTGATCCAGTCAGCATAGCAAGTGTTTAGAAAGTAAGCAGTCCCACACTACTTGCTAAAGTATTTCCAAATTTTCTGAAATTCTCCTCGTACTCACAGAGATTTCTCCATCCTTGATGTCTAAGATTTATAAGAAGTGATAAACCATATAAATAAATGCACATCCCAGGGAAAAAAATCCCTGGAGAGTTATTCCCAAGAGAAATTCCCTATATTTTTTTCTGGTGAAAACTTTGCTTGACAGAGTCCCTGCTAAGAAAAATGTCTTTCAGAAAGGAAAAAAAAAAAAACAACTGTCAGTTATAGAGTCCTATGGAAAGTCCCTGACAACTCCTTCTTCCTGAGATAACAAAACAAGGCTCTCGTAATTGCATGTTGTGCTCCAAGGATCCCAAAGGAGGTGAACTTAAGCCCCCATTACTGCACCCCAATTAAATGAAACAAATTCTATATTGCCTTAGAGCCACCTTTTCACCTGGTTTCTCCAGTTCATAGACAGCTACTTTGCCATGGAAGAACATTATATTGCGTGAAACTTCAATGCTCTGTTTCTCAGCTGTTACTGAAAGAACATGGAAAGCCGGTAAATCAGAACAACACATGCTCATATAGGCACCATAGCAACAGCCAAGAAAAACAGAAGACTATCACACAGAAGAGAAGGGAATACTTACTGGGCGTTCTTCAGGAGAAAACAGATGAAGAGGTGAAAGAAGCAGTCCTTCAGGGAACAGAAAGATGTCCTCAGCTTCTCTTCATCAGTGAAGAAGTCCCCAGCACAATCTATGCCTCCTGGGTGACATCTTGCTACTTACTCCCGCAGGATGAGGGTGTGAGTGGACAGAGGTGCTCTTGGTGCTGGCTCTCCTGGCTGCTGATCATTTTGGACTCCCAAACAGAGGTGTTGTCATGTCTAAGCACAGCTACACGCCAGGAGAACCCTTCTGCAGCAACCACACACACCTCCTGCAATGCTGAAAGGGTTCCTTGGGTTCTGCACTTCCAGACATGAGACAGGGATGGACATTTTCCTCCTATACGAAGTTTTCTCATTTAACAAAGTCCAGTTTGGGGAGGGGTTGTATATATGTGCTTTTTTATTATTACCAGAAATGCTGGTTGTGCAGCATTGCTCTGTGGTTTTCTTCTTTTACACTGAGGATTAGATGTTGGCCTTGGAAGTGATAATCAGCGACCTAGCAGGGCTTTCTGAGGTGCAGTGCTGTCAAAGATCATCTGTCATCTCAGACACAGAACTCAGCTGTTGTGATTCATGGCCTGTGATTGGTGTCAACAAGAACACTGGTCCCAGTAATGACAAACAGCTCAGCCTGCACCTACCCCTCGCCCATCTGAGCAGCTCCCATATCAGCTGAGCGAGCAGTTCTGTTTCACAGCTCTTCCAAGAATAACTTGACAAGAAGGTTTACTTTCCTGTGCTCAGAATGAATCAAACAGATGGCCAGAATCTTCTTTCTTCTTGCAAGTCCCAGCTCCTGAGTTACACTCTGTGATGCTTCAATACACTACTTCATTAAGCATACTTTTGTCTATCCTAATTGGACTGAGGTCATGCATCTGTATTTTTTCAATAGGAGTTCATCATGTGATGCATATAGGAGATACAAAGAAAAATGTAATTTTTTAAAATCTATTTGCTGTACTGAAAAGAATGTCAGGAAGGAAATTTGTAATAAAAGACATAGGTTTTATGGCTCCTTTTTTTGCTTCACATCCTAATCTAATTATGTATTCCTTTGAATGGCAGTTCCCTTGTGATACTCATTTAAGAAAAGTAATAACCAGTGCAATGATTAAAACCAACACTGTAGAACTATTCCGTCATATCCGAGATCCAAATCCATCACAGAGCTGTCTGATCAGATTTGCCGGTGCAAAGTAGCCCAAGGGCATTAAATACCTTCTCTGACTGATATAATTATATTTGCAGAATTTATATGTTCGTATTTTTAAAAACGTTGAAAAATGTTTTCTTTCGAAAGAAATATTTCCACGTGAAGTAAAACGAAAGCAGCACAGTGCTTTCCTCTGGGCAGCCCCACTCCACAGCCCCTCACCAGGGCTGCTCACAGGAGGCCACATGCCCTGGTTCTCCCCCACGAACAGGCTCTGATGCTCATGTGGCTGCTCAGTGGGCCCATTCAGGAACCACTTCGGCTGAAAATGAATGCCCTCCGTAGGACCTCTCCCCTAAAAGTGATTAATTTTCAACTGGATGAAGTCTCCACACTGACGTACCCCACTGCCTTCCCCAGTTGTGCTGCTGACACAGAGAAGAGAGGCAGGCCCAAGATTAGTTTAAAACAAAACAATATAGAAAGTGGAAAAAGAGACTCTTGTCTCAGGGTCAGTACATGGTAGAACTTGCCTTACCGTACAGGCAAGAAAAGGAGTCAAGGGGCATCTTTTGCATACGCCTTTATCCTCCTCAATACTTTCTAAACTCTTGATTTATTCTCTGAGGGAGACAAACTTAGCACTTAACTTGCCAAATCCAGGAATATGTCTACAAACATCACCAAATCCATGCATCCTTTCAAACGAAAACAAAGAGACTTCTATCTCCTGTTATCTAAATCTGACTGCAACACAATTTAACAAGAGATCTCGGAGTGTTTTGAATGTTGTAAGAACATGAAAGTGAGAGCCTAAATTCTTGTCGTCCTTAGTGTTCCTCTTAATTCCAGTCTGTGAATTAGACTGATAACATACTGTATAGATAACATTTCTAATTTATTCATTATATTCTGATAATTTTTTGTGTGTAATTACATTAATAAAGTGGGTATCGTCCTTTGAAGTTTAATTTAGAAAGCACCATGTTATCAGCACGCAATAAACCTCATGTATCTGTCCTCTCCACTATCACGTCTAGAGACTACTATTAAAAGCTTTTTTAAATATTACTCTGCTCAGTTTAATAGGATTTTTACAATATCATTACACATCCTAATTGGGTGATTAGGGTTTTTACGCCAATTATAGAAATACAGGGTGACTAACTGGAACTATGGCAAGTTACGTAACAAAAATGAGATCACACAGAGCAATGAAGCCCAGAGTTAAGAACTGAGCACAGCTGGCAGAGGGCATCGCAGCCCAGAACCAAGTGTGTCCGATCTCAGGGAATCACCTACCAAGAAGATTCTCCAAAGTCCATTGAGAAAAGGGTTTTACACCATCCCTTGCTCTCTCTTTTCAATTTTGAGGGAAAAAATAATAATAAATTTTGCTACAGGCTTTTTCGGCACCCAGCCCTTTTATTGCCATTTTCAGAGTACTGTCAGATTGGTAGCTTTGGTCAACCCTATTCTACATTCGGTGGGAGGACTGGCTTAGAACCATGGTAGTCCTGAAGACCCCACTTCCACATTTTCATGGCTTTGCACAGCTTTCCGGTGTTGATATGTTTGATTTCATAAACAAGATTTTTTAATATGATTTTTCTCAGATGGGAATGGCAGTTACAAACCAACTCTAACAATGTGTGGCAGAAAAATTCAAGTTCAGCACAACTGGAAGGATTACTTAGGTCTCAAAATGTAAAAGAGAAGAGATAGAGTGCTCTGGGATGGAAGATTTCTGAAGATCAGAAGCAAACTTTCAGAATAAGCGGGAGGAGAGAGGGTCCTTGCAGCAGCAGGAAGGACTCTCAGGCTGTTATTATTATTACGAGATAAGCAACTAAATAAATAGATGCAGTATGGGCCAAACAGGCAACAGCAAAGATGATGCAAGGGAAAGAAAAGACAAAGTTACATCAGTTACATAAGGTCTTTTATGTTTTTGCAGAAAGCTTCCTGTTCCTAGGCACTGAATTCTGCTCTGGCTTTGAAGGCTTTCCCACCAGCTACACTATCCTACCATGCGTAGGCGAGTTAGCTCTGCACAGCACAAGGGATCATCTCTGGCTCTTGCACAAATAGCTCCCCACAAAAGGAGTGGGAAGCAGCCTTCAGAAAAAAGGAAATTCTCCCACATCAGCCCAAAGGCCCTTCAGCCAGTGTCTCTCACTTGCTGTGGAGGCTGAGTGCCATTCTCACACCTGGATCTGTGCAAAATCTCCAGAAACAGAACAGCCATCCATGAGGTACAGCCCAGTGGCACAACTGAGCCCATGAAGGCTGAAACCCAGGAAGAAGTCATCTCTCCTTACCCACTGCACCTGACCCCTGTGGTTGCGTGCAGGACAGCACTACTATCTCAGACTCTTGCTAACACGTCTGTGCAGAGGCTCAAGGAGCCTTCTCCTCACCAGCTTGCCCCAAAACGCAGCCATGACAAAACGATGCCATGCAGGTGCTCACCTGATTCTTCTTACTCGTAACTGCAAGGAAAGAAGCACAGCTGGGCCAGCATCGCTTACCTGTGCTAAACAGACCTGCTGCTGTCACTGGGTGTGTGTTGGCTCTCATCATGCGCACTTCTGCACCCACCTTATCCACCTTGATAAGGATGCAGGATTTCCTGTTGCCAACATCATGCTGAATCTTTTCCATGCTGATCCGCTTCGTCCACTGCTTTGCTGATCTGAATTCACTCTCTGGTGACAGTCTATGCAACTTCAAGAAGAACATACAGGAGAAGACTGCAACATTAAAGAAAACTTTGGTACACTTGAAATACAATAAGCAAAATGGTCACCTTGCAGATGTCCACAATGCCTTGAAAATTTTAAAGCCCTGTTTACCAGGGCTGAGGATGTAAGAGGTCAGCTGGTTATATGGAGTTAGGAAGTGCCACATTGATACAAGGAAAAAAGATGTAATGGAAAGAAGCAATGAGAGCTTGATGGCCCTTTTCTCGAGGGCAAAAGTGATGTGTGTGTGTGTCATACCTGAACTGCTGCTTGGGAAATAAGTAACTCGGGCTGCTCGGAGAACACCGAGTGCCCAGTGCTGTTTCAAAGCTGGTGGCAGAGAGGGCACAGGAAAGGTCACCCTTGAGGTGCAGGTCAGAGCTGCAGTTAGCTCGGGAGCTGTGACAGAAGCTGTGCTATGAAAATCCATCTCCGTTTGGGATTATTAAACATTTTCTAATTGTTTTTGCTGTGCTTCCAGTTGACAGCTCCTTACACAGACTGGACTGAAGGTCAAAATTAAAAAAAAAAAAAAAAACAGAAAACAACATGTCTCTGGACCAACTGCAAATAACTTTATCTTCATTCCCCATCTAACTTGACCACACTAACACACACACACACGCACGCACGCTTACATGGTCCTCAAAGTGACTTTGCTTACTCCATTACCCATTTATCTGCCAAGCAAGCTCTTGACTCAGAGTGACAGCTCAAAAACTCTGCCCTCTATTACTTCTTCTTGTTCAGTAGCAATTGCCTTACCAGCAAGAGAAAAGTCACTCCAACATTTGATTAACTATATACCAACAGCTCAGGCATTCCGGCAGAAGACTGATTAACTTGTTAAAATGCTTTTTTCTGGGTCTAGACTTACCTTCTGCCCTTCCAGCTTTGTGGAAGCTCACACAAGGTATTTTCTTTAAGCCAGGTCAGGAAAGTCCGGCATGTTCAGCCACTCTTCCTGTACACAGTAAGCCTGGTTACTGACACAGCAAGTAAATAAATCTGAGAATGTCTGATATGGCAACTCAACAGAACTGAGCATTTTGGTTTCTCTTTAAGGTGACAGGACGTAACAAAACACAAAAGCAAATCTCACCCAAGATGTCCAAAAGGAAACACCCTTCTTCTGACCACCGCTCTGCTGTTTCCACACTAAGCACAGCATGTCCATTTCGAACCCCTCCTCCAACACAACCTCCATGATTCCCAGTTTGCAGCACAGAGCAGTCAGAGCTGCTTGCAGCTCCAAAACCAAAGGCAATCAAGCTCAGACACAGGCAGGGACAGGGGCGCACAGTCATCTGCCACTGCTGCCAGCATCACCACCTCCCAGACTACTGACTTACCAACTTCCCTACTCCCCAGATCATCTCCCTACCATCTACTCCCAAGGAGTCTCTTTTTTTTTCTTCACTCTTTTCCTGTTTGGTCCCTGACATGAGGAAGAAAGAGGAGGAAAAAGAGCATGCTAGCTGCTTCTCTCACACGCCTTTCCAGACCAAGCAAAAGTGTAAAGAACTGCACGTTCAGCAGCTCTGCCAGAGGCATCCTACAGCCACAGCAGGACACTGCCCAGCCTGCAGGTTGGATCCACTCCTTGGGCATGTCCTTGGTCTAATAACAAATTGAAGTTTAGCACAGTGATTTTTTGAAAGGATAGGCAGTGAAAACTATGCATGGAAGTTTGACACAAAGAATATAAGAGAAAAAAAACAAAACCCAGAAAATAAACTATTTTTCAAAATGATTTCCATGTGCTCATTTAATACTCAAATAAGCAGGACATGGTACAGACCAGTAAGTCCTACTTGTCGGACTCACCATCAAACCCAAGGTTTCAGAAATAGCATAGTTAGGCTATCTGGACTAACTAATAGTTAGGCTTCTGGACTAACGAAAAATAAAATAAAATAGCAGACTTCAATTTACTAAAATTCTCTTTCCATAAATAAATTACACCCAGCAATATTAATCTTAAAGCTGAGCCATTTGTCTTCTCAGTACTGGAAGTCATTCTGTTGGAAGATAAACATATTTTAACTTCTTAGTTTCTTAGATTGCTCTTCTTTTCAGACAGTAATGCTTTCACTACTAAAACTAACAAGCAGTAACCACTGAAAAAGTCAACCTAGGACAGAGAGAAGAGAGCTTGAGAGACAGGGAGGGAAGCCTGACGAAACCAGCTGATGAGCAGAGGTACTACAGCCCTCAGACTTAGGTTGTGCTGTCTCCCTACCTTCATTCTGTTTGTATGCTTCATCCTTTCTATCTCTTGTTGAGAAAGCATGAAGGAGGGGAAGCTCATTATTGAAAATAAATGCCTTTGTTCACACAGCTGAGAACCAAAGATAGGCTGTTACCTCTTTTTACAGCTGTTTTCCCAATTTCTTGTTACTACACTAAAACACAAAGACTAGCAATCCTTTCCGATAAGCCAAATCCAATATTCCTGTAAAAATAAGAAATACCAACATACAAGAAAGCCCAGAGAAGGCTGCAGTTAATATTCACAGAAATAAGGATATGTTCCATCCAATTAACTCCTCCAATGAACACCGCAAATGTAGGTTAAATAATCTGAAAAGTCTGGGGACGGGCTGGGGATTGCTGCATTTTCTATTAAAGTTTTAAGGCTGCTGCCTACAATGCTTTCATCAATTAAGTCATCTTAAACAGTACAAGCAAAATATTACAGCACTAGATGCCCAGCTTGACTTCCGTATACATTACAGCCTACATTGCAAAGTATGCGAACACACTGGCTAAAGTACCTTTGACCAGCTGTTACTTTCTGATTGCCCACAAGCACAGTTTAGGAAAGCCAGGCTAACATGGTATTTATGATTGCATTTATTTCACTCGATCTTTTCTTAAAATGTGCAAGACAACTGTTCTGCGGCAATGCAGCACCCATTCCATACTGTCAAAATACTTGGTTCTGTATGTACATTACTAACTTTGAAATTGGAAGAAAGGTTTTCCCTCCTCCCCCTTTTGTTAGAATTCATGACAGCTCTTCATATACTGTAGCAGGTGCTGAAGAAAAATGCTTTTCTATTAAGTCAGGAATGTCACTACTTGGGTCGTGAGACAGCAGGCAGACCTTCATCATTTCTGTAAAAGTTCTCTCCAGGGAAAACCATCAGCACATTTTATTTCCACACTATCAACTCACTCTTATCACAGACCATCATTCTTCCAAGACAGTCATTTGAGTAATACCTCAGACTCGAAAACAGCTGAGTTGAGGAAATATGAAATTAGACGAACCCTAATAAAGTGCCAAATATGAGTTAAGAAAAAAGGGAAAATTGCACACCATTATTCCATTAATGCTAGTTCCACTACAGATCCAGGAACCAGAAGCCATATTTTTACACAAATCCCTGGGGATCTGTATTCTCTGAAAAGCAGAGTGGGAAAAAATGGAAGTCAACACCGCATCAAAACCAGCAGCCGCAGATAGCTACTAAAGCTGAAGCATGGGCAGGTTCTTTGGCACTGGGAGGAATGGCAATTCACCTCTGCACCTACAAGCAATACTTAATTCCTACCGCACTTATGTGGCATTGAGTTCTTACTCTTTTATCAGAAAACAGCAGAAGCAAAAACATCATCTTCCCTCCTCAAATTCACACATCACCATTTCTTTAATATCAAGTTAAGATTGTAAAAACACAACTAAACAATCAAATTAAGGATGTTAAAGTGTTTATTTTAGGAACATTGATAAAAAATAACATGAATCTCTTCAATACTGTACATTTGTTTAATAGATAATACACAGCAAGGGAGGTTAGTTAAACTGTACAAGCTTCTTACTTGTTGCATCATATTGGTAAGCAAGTAAAGATGCTCAATGAAACACCTCTAGGAAAAGAAAGAGGAAGTAAACCACACTATGGAGAAGAATAAAAAACAACCAAAAGCTTTCTTGGTATACTGGGTCTGGCTGGGATTAATTTAACATTCTTCACAGTACAGCCTGCATGGTATTATTTTTGGCTAAAACAGAGTTGATAACACACCAGTGCTTTGGCAGAACAGTGCCTGGCAAAGTGTCACAGCTTCTATTTTCCCCAGTCTGCCCTCACCAGCAAACAGGGTGGGGCTGTGCAAGAAGCTGGGAAGAGAGAAAGTTGGGACAGCTGACTTGAACTGACCAAAGGGACAGTCCATGCTATATAACACCATGCTCAGCAATAGAATGGAGGGGAGGGTGTTTTGGTGGGAGCTAGCCATTGCACAGAGAGCAGTTGGGCAGAAGGCTGCTCCTGGGAGCTGGTGACCACCTTTGGGGTCAACCCACCATGCTTACTCCATTACAAACTGCAGAACATTGGCAACGTACAAAAAAGCTTACAAAATAAAGTGCTCATATAGGCTGATGTTTCTTAAAAGTAGGTATATATACACCTAGCGAAATTCTACATTTATTTCAAGAATGACCTTCTGCCAATTTTGCTAACTGAAGTAATTTCTTTCTCAAAAATCAGTGATATATCCAAAGTGTATATTAACATTTCCATAACTGAACTTAATTACTCAAAAACAGATATGCTCCCCTCATTCAACCGTTAGACATTAGTCTTGAAGACCTTTTTCCAAAGGGAAAAAAAGAAAACAGTTCTCATGCTATGGCAGAACATACGAATGCACATGTTGCAGTTTCACCTCGGTACCAATATCAGCTGTTTCTGCTGTGTGAAGCTATGCTTCCTTGCTGCCTTTTATTTTTATACAACAGACAGAATAAGGAAAAATCTTTATTTAGGAACACAAGAACAACTGTGGTTAGGTGGTAGCTGAGACTGAATTTAAGTACATGGTTGTGACTGCTAACAGTCTAAATTAGGTAACAAAAGACAGTTTCAAGAGGAGACAAGGAATGTTTCATAGACATCAATATAATCAGCAAACATTTATAAAAAAAATTAGTTCTATATAGGTAAAAGATAGAAACATGTATTTCATGAAGTCTTCATCTGTGCCTAGTTTTACTATCAGTGGGGGAAGGCGGGTAAAAAGATGACCTCAAAGAGCAAATGAAAAATGAACAAACAAAAAGCCACAATCTTTCTGTATCCTGGAGCTACATCCCTAATGGAAGGTGCTCAGCTTTATTCATTCTCAAACCTGCTGTATGGATTATCAGAATCCTGGAGAAGACCTGAAAAACAAAACAAAACCGCATTTATCATTTTCTTACAAGCACTGTTTAGAAGGTTTGCATTACAGACCCCCACTACAACAGATACTCTATATAAAAAAATCTGAAATGAATTTTTGTCTTGTAAGAGATGGTCTATCACCCAGACACTCAAGTAAAGTAATGAACTGAAATTGTTGTTAAGCCCTCTTATTTCTTAGACTATAATGATGAATAGGTATTTCAGGATTTAGCAGAAAAAACATTTCTATGAAAAAGTCTTGTGGAGAAAACATTTCTCATTTGTGAGGTACTGCCCACAAAGTGCTCAGGCAGAGCAAAAAGATAAAGATGGCTCAGGAAGAGCAGATTCAGATTTATAAACTGGTCAGTTTATCAAGTCAAGTTATTATAAGATCACCATCCTTTTAAATGTAAGATACTGCTACTTTGACTTAGCTCTACTTCAGATATGCATAATCATTTGTCACGTTCAGCCACTTACAGCATTTCTGCAACAGGACAATAATCCCTGAGAACAAATGAAGATCACCTCTGCATTCACCTAAACCTCCAGGGACCAGAACAAGAGCACCACTTAATCCAAGTGGCAGTGTGTTTCTGTCACTCAAGAGTCACCAGACTCTTGATGTTTTAACCAGGATACTGTCACAGAAAGCACTGCAAAGCCATCCAATTACACTGAGTAACTGGATACGCATACAATCTTCTTTAAGGGTTGGTTGAGCAATCACTGTTCCATAAAGCAATTATTTCAGAAAGATTTTAAACCACATATCAGATCTGGGCTAGCCAGAAGTGCATACTGAAAATAAAGGAGTCCCACAAGAGTCCAGAGGCTGACCTGCCTTTTTGTTGTGAAAGAACAGAGCAACTGCCAACATCTTTTATATCAACGTTTTTATACTGCTGCCTGGCAAGCCTGGACTTTCTTCTCTACCTCATTTATTTAGGAAATAGAGAAGAGAGCTAAGCCAAGCAGCCCCCATTCACAAATGTTCACATTCACAATAGCAGAAAGTGAAGACTACACTAGTCCCTGTTGAATCTTGTAGGAACTCTTCTCAGATCTTTTACTCAAAAGCACCAAAGGCAGACTATACTCTTGTCTAACTTGCTGCTTTTCTTTCAATCTTCCAGAGTATTTTAAGATGTCAAGCAAAAAGCATGGCTGATTATTCTCTCTGTAACTGCAAATGATTTCATGATAGGGAACAGCAAGTATTAAGGAATATGCACAAAAATTCTTATAATTATTCAAATTACAAAGACTTCAAGCAGTCTATTTGTAAGAATTTAAAGCCAGCTCTCACATCTAACAGCTGTTACTTCTCCAAGAATGAGACAGTCACATTTATAAAGCCTCAGGTAAAAAGAAAACCTATTTACATGATAGAGTACCTTGCTTCAAAGGCAGTACCCCTTTAACTGTTTAAAGAAAGTCATCCTTTAAGTGTCTTTCCTATAGTTTGTTCAAAACAAATGAACGTATGAAGCGTCAAGGAACACAGTAAAACCTTAGAACTGCTCTTTTACAGCTCAAATTGCAGAGAATCAATAAAGTGGTGTTCTGTACACAGTACTGCCAACTTCCAGTTAGAGGAAGGTACATTTCATATACCATTTTCATGAGGACAAATAGTCTTCTGCCTTCCCCAACACACTCAGCCAAGAGCCATTTCAGACTGCTCCTGATAGTTCAAGTGGATGTGCCATTTTTACTTGTAATCACAAATGCATTTCTTAGCAATGCTTCCTTTGATTTTACTAAACTAAAAGGTTTGACAACGAGCAGATATTTTCCATGTTTTAAGTTAATTTCAATTTCTCTGATCTGTTTTATTGTACAGTACTGGAAGTAAATTGCTCAGTCATTAAGAACTGGGGGTTTCATTGGCCATGGCTTAAGAAGTTCTTCTCCCAGGAAAGAAGGTACTCCACAAAAAATGGCAAGCTCTCCTTCCAAATGAGGATGATCATAGAGGTCATAACATTAGATAAAACTTTGTGCTCGGTCTTGCTCTCAAATCTGCATCTAGGGTTAAAGTTTCTTTTACCTTCAGCATTTTAAGAAGATCGTTAGATTATACTAAGTGAGAAGAGGGAGACAGCAGCTTATCACGTGCACCAATTCTTGCTGAAGATGTTGTCTCAGGCTCCAGTAAGTGGACAAAAGGAGCAACATACGAAAAAAAGCAGCACGACAGAAAGCTACTGTCAGCTGCCACAGCTGCTCTTAGCCACAATGTTTAAAGAGGAACTGCAAGCCTATGCTAATTGGATAGCATGGTGCAACTGCAGCTCACAGACTGCCTTGAACCAGACACGAAGGCTGTCTCTTTTAACTGTTTCCCACTTGGCACAGCAGTGACTACCCAACCTGGAATTTACACTTGGAGGTTCCAAGTAGCTAGGTGCTTGCAGGCAGAGGTGTCTTGTTCGTCGAAGTCCATTGTATGTCACTGTAAACTTAAGTATCGACACACAGGACACTTAGAAGAAGTGAGAACATCTTACTTTTATTCATCTTCATTACAAGATTACTATTTGACCTACTTAGCAGTGTTTAAGTAACACTAGAAGATTCGAAAGGCATAATAGCCAAGTACGTTTCCTTAGTCTGTATGAACTAATAAAGCCTCCTACTACATATTAAATGACAAGACTGTCGTAGAAATTTAATAACTCTTTCCAGCATATTCGTTTATGCTATACACCATGCTAACTATGCAGTTTCTCAGTCATTGAAACCTGACCCTCAACACAGATCAGCACTGCCTGAAAACAGAACTAAAGAAATACGTACAAGGTATGATATCTAATGTAAAAATCGAATTAGTTCGTGATATGCTGAATATCTTCATCCCTTATTACACACTTTTCCTCTTTATTTTTAACACTCAAATTAACAACTCTATTCTTATCATACAACCTAAACAGCTTTAAGTATCCAGCAATACAAGATTTCCCTGTTCTACATTCAGAACACCAAAGAAGGTCAACATAAAGAAGCATGCGTACCGAGCAGAAGGAACGTTTACCAAGACAAACTACTGAACATAAAAAACAATCTCTCACATAAAATAAAGGAGATAGGATTATTTATCACTAAATTAGCTATCAAAGCCTTTGCAGTATTGAAGCAAGTGGTTTAGAAGCCCAAAACCATGAATAGCAAACATTTCGTAAAAACAGAGATACAGAATCCTTTCACGAATACCAGGCAAAATCCTGAAAAAATGAAGAATAAAGCAGCTTCTTAGTAATGCTACACTGAACATACAATAGCAGCAAATGCAGCAGCAATTAAATTGTAGTTCCTTTGTATGCTACACAAGCTGCAAAGTACTCTGAATTCTACTTTAAAATTTTCTAACAGTCAACATATAATTTGTGTAATCATAATGCATTCATATGTGAGCAAATGAAAAACACTATCAAATTTTGCAACAAAGAAACAATTCAAAGTGTGTATTCCTGGTTGCTAAAGCTCTCTATGGCTTCCAAAGCTCCCAAAGGACTGTGGCTAGAGTGACACCTGCAATGCATTATAAATGTGTAATTACCATTTAAATGGGGTAAGGAAAGCTGGTGGATGAAATGGGAAAAGGCATTCCTTAAAGCCAACCAAATACTGAAATTTCAGGCATGATCATCTTAATCTACAGAGTCAGGTTAACAAAGTCATTGTCATTCTGCCACTCATCCATATCTACTTAACGGAGAATCCTCTCTGCAGTGCAGAAGAGTGTAAAATAATCTAGTGTCTCCATAATTATTTGCAGCAATTTTTATTAGATTATGTTTAATATGCTAACATATGTATTTACTAGACAGCGAAAAACTAAGACAGAAGATTAAAGGTTATAGCAGGACTTACAGCATTGTCTCACTGATTTGTTTTGACAGCCATTTGTCTGCATGTTATCTGAATATAAACTATACAGATTAGCAATAATATCTAGGAATTTCTCAATTTATATGTTTTGTCTTTCATTTTTCCTCAGTTACACGCATCTTTTCAGTACATGCCAACTATTCACATAAGAGCTCGGTTTTCCTCTAGGGCAAACAATGAATTATGGAAATTCAGGCCTCAAACATGTATCTGATAGCATAAATTAATCTTGCAATATTATATGCAATAAAGCAAACTTGTCAACAAAAACCTTATATAGAGATTTGCTACTGAAATTTGCCCGATAGTTACACTGTGATCTTTTGTGGGTAAACTGCATTGCAAAGTAGAACTACATGAAGGAATGAAAATTCCTGACTCTTTATGACAAAATACACCTTCCACTAACATAAAGAATGCATGAACTTGCTCCTAATTAGGTCACTGATGGCCTACCACGCTGCAAGTGGGGGCAAAATGACGCTAACTCTCATATGGCTATGTACAGTTTAGCTACAAGCAAGATACTGAACTTGGTGTATGTATTCCACAGGCACTGAACCACAGCTTCTTCAGAAAACTCAAGTATTCCAACAAGATCCAACCAAGCACTCCTGAAGTTAAGCACTCACAAGAGAATGGTATCTTCACCAAGATGTAGGGCCATCCAGAGACAAGTGAACTAAATTTCACAACCAGAATATAACTGAATGCAGCCATGTGAACTGCCACTTAACCCCAGTGCAGTGGCTTTGATATACTAACTGCTACACCAAAGCCAAGACCTAGGGTTGTTTTGTTTTATTGTTTTGGCTTTTTATTATTATTAAATCAAAAAGTTTCAAACCTATTGAAATTTATCCCGTCCACCAACTGCAATTCAATTATCTTAGAAAATACCACAGGACTGGAGTTCCTAACTGACGTTTAACAAAAATTCTTTCTACAACATTCTTTCTCAGACAGCTCAAGCTCCACAGTTTTCCTCCATTCCAGCAAAGGAGCGTTCTTCCCTGGGAGAATTTCCCCTACAGACTGTCAGTATTACTTCTGCATCACCCAAAGGACACATTGCAGATTTATGAACGCATTGCCAGACTCTGACAATCAGTTTAAGAGGAAGATGAAAATTAACAGTTTTGAGTGACTCTTCAGACCCCTAGAATCACCTTCTCTGACATTATTGTAATTTGCATAATAAGTGCAGCATAGTTTTAGCATATCTGTCTCTGAATACACAGTACTATTAACCCTGTGAACAAGTCTAATGGAAACCTAAAGGACTGACAAGCCTAGATAATAAAAGTCTCCTACAGGGCACACAAGGTTGCGTGACACGTCTCCTAGCAAGACCATAGCTCCACTTAACAAGAAACAAATCCCAACAATTCGCATCACTACATTATACTGCATCTTCTTTTTTTTTTTTAGTCTGATTTTAAAAACTTGCTACCGTCTAGCCAGTCTGTCCTCCTTCAATAATCATGGGTCTACTAGCCAACTTCAACCAGATTCGCTTACTGAATTAAAGAATAAAAATCAGTGCTCCTACTTAGGAAAATACAGAAAGAACAAATGATTATAGTATATTTAAATACCTACCCCTAGCAAACAACCCATTCAGCACACTTGCTCTTGCCCAGTCACAGAATCAGCACATGAAGAGAACAAGAGCACAACAGTAATGAGGTCAGGTGTTCAGGTGACAGAAGTCACACATCAGTAGGAAACTGGGCTTGATAAGTTCTGCTGCTCATAGAGTAGTATGCTTATGACATAAATTTTAAAAATAATTTGGAAAAGGGAAAAAGAAATAGATTTAGATATTGAATATTGAAATAAGAATACCACGTACCATACTTCTTACGTATTTCATCATGCTTCTGTTTTCTTTCATGTTTCCTGCAACAAATAGAGGCATCAGAAGAACATTTAGACTATTTTAAGCTGTAAGCAAAATATGATAATTATATGTAAAGCATTTTTAATTAATATGCAATTACAAATTTCAAAAAAAATCATGTTTGTCAGCTCTGTATCTTAAAGATTCTCTGTAACTTCTCACTTATCAATAGTAGCACTGAATAATATACATTTGCAAGCATAACAAAATATTGTTTCTTCCACATAGATGTAATATGCCCAGATGTATGTAAATATATACACAGATGAAAAGCAAGGAGCAATACCGGAAGACTCCTTAATGCTCTCCAGCTAGGAATATAATTGTAAAATTTAGCTGTGAAAACAGCGTGCTTCAGAATCATGAACCAATATGACAATTTTATAACGATAAGGCGCTGTATTACTGCTTTGTTTAAACAGCACAGCAAGTGTAAGTGAAAACTACTAGTTTCTAAGATTTAGCAACATATTCAGGCAAAGCTAAAATATTGTACTTCTATGAAAAAAAAAAGGGGATGTGTCTAGTTATGTTGTCTAATTATAAGTTCTCAAGACAGTATCTAACACTGCCAAACTTTAACCGTTCCCAGAAACCAAGTGCCTAGGTGAGTTAATTTCTTCTTTTCCTTCTTCCCCCACCCTTCTGCAAAGGTGAAGGGGGAAAAATGAAGGAATTCTAAATGGAAAACATTTCTCGGATAATTTATCTTCATTTCAACATGAGGATCGTGTATTTTGCATAGTTTAAAAACAAAGCAAAAAGCTCCTACATCACTACTTCACTAGGATGTTCCAGGTTCTATATATTTTGAGGAAAGAACATGAAATTTGGCAAAAGAATGTTATTCTAACATAAAAAATATGCCGTTTTTTGTCCCTATCAAAATTCAACCCAATTAGACAAGTTGTGACTTTCCTCGATTCTAATTTGCACATATTCAGCAAAAAAGCTGTTAAGCACTGACAGCTTAATTCACCAAAGATCCCATCTGCCCTATGCATATTCCACCTTCAAAAAATTCCTACCGCTAATCAGATTCTGCGTGTTCTCAGAAGCAATTATCCTGTTTCCTGTGGATCTGAAGGGTTGAATTGGCCTTTCCCTGCAATTGCACTTCTGGAAAGCTTGCAGATAAAGCACGATGAGAAAACCAAACAAAAGAGATTGACTCAAAATCTTCCACTGCTGTTCCCTAAGATACCTACTCCTGTCTATCCTACCCCACTGTTTGGGCTCAGGCACCACAGGAAACAAAGCAACCTGGCCAAACTGATGGAGGAGCAGGAAGAAAACTGGGGGATCAGGATACTGAGATGAAATTCACGTAGAGAAGGACAATCAGGTCTGAAAGGCTGAAAAGAACAGGAAGAAGGATCACGTTAACCCAGTAAGGGTAAGTTGATAGGATCCTCGATTTCTGTGCTGCATTAGGAAGAAGGCATGAGATGACGCAAGAGGTATCTCAGGAAGAGAACTGAAAGATTCTGCATAAAGCAGTCTTCTGTATAAAGCCACTCCTTATTTCTGTATGATTTCCACATGACATTATGTCATATGCCATCACCTCAAACCAAGTTTATTTTTTTTTATTGATGGTACTCATGTATTTCACTGTTTTTGTATACCCTGGCTGAGGAGACTCATAGAGATTCATTGCTGCACTTTCAACTAAAATCTCAGTAGCTCAGATTCAGGTTGACTCAGCAGTCCAAAAAAAAAAAAAATAGGGAAGGTGGGGTTGAAATCAATCAGTCTGTACAAGCCTTAAATCTCAGAAACACCTTAGGATACCTCCCCTAGGCTATTTAAAAAAAATATATCTGAAATTCTGAAATTCTAACATTAAGGTAGATGGTAAAAACATTAATATTTGGGAGACATTCAGACTTTGACAAGCAACCACTACTGTGTAGTAGCATTCACGATTAAGTCCATGTACACTAAATAAGGCTTAGGTACGCATCAACTGAGAAGTGTCAGCTAAAATTTTGAGCAGGCAGTCACTGAATCAGCAACCCAAAAGGTGGCTTACTGCTAGCATCTTACATTATCATCAACCTACACACCACACAGTGCCCCAAGTTGGTTCTGTTTTTCTTAATATTACTGCTATCACCCCAACTTCTGCATGCTAAATTCTTCACTCTTCATACAGTTTGCCCTCAGTGCTATAAGCAAAGAAAGTATTTTTCCTGATAATAACAACTGATAGTGCAATTCTCCATACTTAGTGATTTGTAAATGAACTGAACTCCTTTCTGGTTTTGTGCCCTACGCACTGCTCTCTCCCCTACCACTACACTACCAAAATATACTTGGCAGTTACTCATTCAAGATACCAGCGCTCTTCATTGGTTATCAACTTCTAACATAAATCATGATTTATAAATGTTATAAATCTAACATTAACGTACTATGTATTTGCAGCTGTAAAACAAGTGTACAGAAAAAGACTTACTACTTGATGTCATGTTTAAATATGATTTTTCATGTTGTAGATGACACGCAGTCACATAAAGGACTAGAGATATGCAAAAATACCAATTTCCCTTCTGTGCTTGTAGTTAAATCGAATCCAGGTTTCCTTCAACTTCCATTTCTCAGAAAGTATAAAATCTATACTACAATGGTGATTTTCAGTCTTCTAAGGTATCTTTGTAGAATTCCCATACACTCTGCCACAGGGCTGAGTACATCAGGTAGGTTTTAAAGATGATCAGAAGTAGTACATTTTTCATTATTTCAAGTAACTGCTTCAAAAATTATCTAAATGTCTTTACACGACTGGTGGAAGCAGGCTGGCCAGGTGCTACAAAGTGCCAGACGAAGGAAAAAGTTGGTAAAGTGGTAAAAAACAGACCACTAGACACCAGCTGTCAAACGTCCTTACTGCCCATCACTATGCAGCAGCAGTGATTTTAAGACGCTTACTTGTGGTTCTCTTTAACAATGTAATGGTGCAGTTATAGTTCTATATTTAGATACTAACATATTCCTGGGTAATTGATCACATAATACAATACAGCATTTCCTCTGTAGCACAGTGGTCAAAAAAGGCTTGTTGTGACTGTTAATGCACTGCTACCAGCAATCCATTCTCATGTAGGACTTGCAGGAAGCAAGCAATAGGTAGGGAGAGGTGTTCCGGCCTACTCCTGGCATTTTCCCATGACCATATAGATCCTTTCCCAGGCATGGAATAGGTACATGTGCTCAAAACATGCGAAACACCCCAGGGCTGCTGTTATGTTTTGTTCTGCAACTGGAATAGTGTATCTGTTTCACAGACAGTCCTGACACAAGCCAGGAAAGAGGGCTGCTGCACCCAGACTGCAGCAATCATTCTGGCAGGGCAGTCTGCTTCCAGCAATCCTTGTTCCTAGGCTTAATTCAAGAACACATTCAGTCTTAGTTCTGCGCTGCAAACTGCCCGGCGCGACACCACTTCCTCTGTGTGCACAGCAAACCCTACATTCCAGAAGCATCCGATTTCCTACAGATTAACCACATTAAGAATCTGAAGTCGAGGTATACATCACAGTAGAAAGGTTACGGTACATAGTTATCCCCTGTGCCCCTTGTCATGAGCCATTGCTTTAGAATAAGTACAGATTAAGTGCTGATTTAACTCAACATTCCATGCTATTTAGGATGTACACTTCAGCACAACAAGGCACATGGTTTTGACATACAACAAAACTTCAACATTCCTCACAGGATTCCTTCTCTTTAAAAGAAATACACTTTTTTTTCCCTCTTTTGTTGCTCTTGATTTCAGCTTCATCAATCCAATTTTCAAAAAATGAAAATGGTCTGAATAACAGCGCTATCTAGGAAGGGTGAAAAATACAGCTACATATCATCTACATAATGCTGACACCGAAATTTATGCCTACTTCCAGTATGATAAAGGTCAAATCCTGATGTTATACAGGGCAACAAAGGATGAATGAGGGACACAGCTGGTCAAGGTTCTTGAAAAACTGGGATCCATGTTAGTACACCAGAAGATATGGAACCAATTAGTCTTATCAAATCACCCCAATACAGCTTGCTGCATAAAGAACATCCCATACCGACTCTGGAGGTATTCATAATATCAGAAAAGTTATCTTAGAAGATACCTTATTATGTCTTTTTAAAAGCTTGCAGATACTGGACAATAAAGTACAATAACTAGTACACAACTAGGTGAGGTTTTCCCTGAAGATATTAAAAGTAACAAAATCAGAATGCAAACATAGGCATGCNAAAAAAAAAAAGGCAGATTTTTTACGTGCAGTCCTATGGTATTTTTCAGTGAGCTTGAGAGACAGAGGAATCACAGTGCCCTGTACTCCAAAATATCACTTGTTTGATTGTGCATTGTACTATGTAAGAAAGCACCATTATCAGATGGTATAGGAGGACGCTTCGCAACAGCAGGATGTAGCAGTTTGCTAAGAGGCAAAGGCTGCCACAAAAGTTTGCATCTTTGGACATCTGTACTCTCACTGTCACACTGATTTAATGACTAATAGAAGATAAAAAGAAAACAAGAATAGCTGGCTACCTGTGAACAAACACTTTCTGGAATGTTTCACTTGGTGAATGCATTTTTGAGGGCAGAAATCTATCAATGACTAATAGAATAGTTCATGAGAACTGTAAGCAGCATTTCAGAAGAACTAAAACTACAGATTGACGCATCTGTTTCAAACTGAGTCCAAAGATGATAAAACAGAAGGAAAGAAGGATAGGAATGTATGGGAAAAGCCCTTTCACGGAGTATATGGAGAAGCATATGACTAGCACCATAGAGGAGCCTGTCACTAGATTACAATAAATAGTTAACCTAGTCACCACTGTTAGATCAGCTGTCAGGGTTGGTCTTATGGACATGTATCCTTTTACAGCAATGTCTCAGATTAATAAATTCAGAAATCTCAAACTAGAGTAATTGCACTACTGTGGCAACATGCTTCACACTAAGATGTATCAAGGCTAATTCTTTGTACCACTGTTGGCCTTGTACTTCTTTCTACACCGTGCTACAGCTTTAACAGAAATGAAAATGTGGGATTAAGTCCAAAACAAAACTAAACAAAAGTTTTCTACTTCCTGAGCAAAAGTTCTAATTGGTATCTATCATCTTCTCTAACTTTTAAAAGGAAGACAGTGAATCAGTTGTTCAATAACTCCCAAAAGAGGTTTTAATCCCTGAATCCCAGTCTCACAGAGGCTACAGACAGGCATCAGTCCAGCAGAGACTAGGCAAGACTTCAGACACATGCTGTGCCAGCCAAGAGCCGGTGGGAGGGATGTCAGGGTACCTGCCACAGTGATCATCAACCACTCAGAGGTACCCAATCACTCACAGAAATGCAGGCTCCTCGCTGGGTTTGCGAATCTCACACTGAGCCTAGATTTGTAAAAGTCTGACACTGCCATGCTAAACTTTTCACTACCTATACTGGACTCTTTGTTTAGTACTCTGTGTATTCCTTAGAGAGGTAGAATACTCCTACATTACTTTATGTGTATAGCTATACATCAAGCTGCCAAGACTTACCTCTGAAGAGACTGCAGTCTTCGTTCTTCTCTCTTTCTAGCTAGCCGTTCTTCTTCCTCATCTGGTCTACTAGAACCATAAAGAAGGGAAAGAAAGCATAAGAGGAGAAAAAACAATTCCCGTGCTAGACAATCAGCGTTTAGAAACGCATTTTCAAAAAGAATTTATAGTCTGATATGAGACACTTCTTCACAGCTATGTAAAATTTCATTGCTGAATAACTGAAAAATTTGCAGAATTGCCCTTTCACATTTTATTATACCCATATGCTTTGTCTAGTATAGCAACGTGCCATTCAAACTCTATAAAACAATTTAAAACCTCAGAGACAGGTTGCAGACTGTTCCAGAAGGAATGCTGCTACTTGCTATTTTCTCCATGTGTCACATTCTATTTAGAGTAAGTCAACCTGCACACATACATGCACAGTTAAGTTCATTGCTGCCCCTTGGAAGAAGACTGATGGTTCATAAGACTTCAGTGCCAGAATAATTTATCTTTTTCAACAACCCTCCCTATCCAATCTCAAGTTGCCCTCAGGAAAGCAGTTTGAATGAACTGTCTTGTCAGCTGTCTGCCTTGTTACGGAGTAAGCAAGGATTTACCTGAGTGCATCAGCTCTGTGAATCTGGGAAACGCTGAGTCTACATGGTACACGTGAGCTGTGCATGTGCAGATACACTCTACTGAATGCATTCACTGAAGTTGCATAACATAGTAAGAGTTGCAACCATTAGGAAAAGCTTTGTGACTTGCTTTGAGAAAATTCAGCTTCACTTATTCATCAGATGCACCATACTAGAATTGTAGAACTCTAAAGCATATGCCAAACAATATTTGTCTGTTAATTGTTTCTGACAGAACTAAATACGACAAACTTCAGGATTAGTGAATGGACACTTGCCATGCTCCTCCGGAGGTTAATCACTTTTCAGAACTGAACGTACTATCTGGAGATGTTTGATATTAATATTTACACTACTGACACACCTGCTAATAGAGAAATGGACAGTTACAGTATCACACATCTGCAGCAACCAATGCACAAGTTGAGCAAGAGTGACATCCAGTGGTTAATTAGAGCACGTCTAACGTTTAGTACAAAATTCAGAGGTCAGAACTAGAAATCCGAACTCAATTTTTCCATCTGTTCAATCAGTCCATACACATTGTTGAACATATTAGCTGTTTAAACACAATCCAGTAATTCAAAATCCATACAGTGTTTCATGTATAAATTTTCTAGTTCCTTCGTTTTTGTTAACACTTGAAGCTAGACTTCCTAACTTTAAGGGTCTGTGGGTGTTAGCAGCAGGAAACAACAGATCCCCTTTACTAGAAAATTGTGCTAGATTCTTTTGTCTGCCTAATTAAATCCCCATGTTTGCTTGTCCAGGAAGACTAGAAGCTCCCATTCTTGGGCATCCTTCTGTAAAGCTACCTTATTGGAGACTCTGATGTCTTTTCAATTGTCTGAATTCACATTGGTCTTGCAAAATATAAAATTATCAAATCAATGAAATGATGGTATAAGGATTCAGAAAACACATTTCTTCCCTATAATTATAAAAGCATTAAGTAACTTCTGATTTCTGGACATTGCAAAGAAACTGAGTTTTTCTTCAAATTCAGAAAGTTTGAAATTAACAATCACTTTTTCCCTGAGGGATAACCTGAAGTAGTTAAGGAGAAAGTCTATTTAGTACAGTTTCATGAATAGTTATACCTTAAGTACATTGAATCAAACTCAAAAGTCCAAGCACATTGTAAAAATAACCACATGAAACAAGGCTCCACTAGTCCTAAGATTTACGTAGGGATGGAGTCAGGTGCTAGTTTCTTAAATATTAAAACTGCAGAGCTTGTAAACTCCTAGAAGGAATATTGATGCTTCTGTAAAACAAGGTTACACCTGAAATCTGACAAGAAGCATCCAATAAATCAATAGAACAGATCTGCTAATATACTTTTACAATTTTTCCTTTTTCCAATTCATACTTAAAAAACACCCTAGCTTTTTTGTGGAAAAGGAGTCCCCAAACCTATGTAAGCAGACAGCAAAAGAATTCCCGCTGAGAATGAGTGGGATTAAAGCTGCTAATATTTCAGGCTACAGTGTAGTAATACATTCTGAATCTTCCTGAAATAAGCTGGACCCCACTTTGACAAGACCTTTAAATCCTCTAAGTGTCAGAAGATTAAGCTTGACACCTTTGGAGTACTGGCATAAGATGACTCTCAACTAACCCCCTATTTTTAGAATTAGATGTTGCAGTAGTGACTGACAACTTAGCTACTAAAACTGAAGTCTGACACAAATCTCCTTTTTCACAGGAATCAAGCTCTATTTGTTGGCATGTCAGCCACAGGAGCCTATACAGTTCTTCTGCAGAGGAAGCTGATAGATCTTAAATAAAATCTAAAACAGTTCTAATACAGTCCTCAGGGCTTATCAGCCCAGGGCTACGGACTGCACAATTTTTGCACTAGAACAGATCAATCTACCAGCAGAACAGGTACATGTGTCTTCCTCAAGGAAAAGAGGAGTGAATGACTTTTTCTTTTTTCTTGAAAGCCACTGACATACCATTTTTCTGTGGCTTAAATGCTGCACAATCACATAAATTTAACAAAAGAATCAAAAATGAACAATGAACTGCAGGTACTTGAAACAGTACAGAAATCATTTCAGATCAAGAAATGAGGTCCACATGTTGTTCATGTGAGAAATACTGAAGCATGAAAGGTACAGAGTTGAGACTACACTGCCCAGAAAGCTAAATCTCTAAAATTTCACTCATGCTAGGGAAAAGAATGTGCTGGCCCAGTAAATACGTTTTTTTCAGGTGTTTCACTAGGAAATAAGCACTGACCACTTCAGATGGCAGCACTGAGTTTACACGTGTCAGCTACTCAACTATTTCCCCCTCCTTTAAAAGGACATTAGCCAATTAAAGAAGTCCACATGCAGAAAAAAAGTTTTACAAGTTCTCCAAGATCTGAAGGACACTTAATTTTTACAGTATTGCTTTACTTGAAAATAAGTCAGCCATCCCTAATATCTGTCTTAGTTTAGAGCAGAAAAGTATCAACTTACATTTAGAATATTTCACTGAATTGGCAAACACCCTTGGATACTGAGAGACCTTGAAGCAAACTCTGAAGCATGGGTACCAAATGCTGCAGGACACTTGTTCAGTTACATATTCCCCACCTGATCCTTTTGCTGTACCATGGGCAAAAGACATCACTCGTTCTGTAATCACACTAAGAAATTATTCATTTGGCCATTTAAATATTTAATGTCCAGTCTTACTAAGGAAATGTAAAATGTAGAATTGTAAAACAATAGCTTGTTTAAAAAACGTCTTGTTTAAAAACGTGATTCTATTGCTAATAACATCACTGTCATTCCAGTACCATTTCCAGCGTTACTACCTGTCACTAAACACCTTTTTGTTGTCTTTTTGAAGTAAATAAAACAATGTGACCAAAACACATTTCCAAATTGAAAGACTTAGTATGTTGAAAAGTAAAAGGCTGGGGGTTTTATTTTGTTTTGTGTGTGCGTGTGTTAGTAGGTAGGGAAGACCAGCAGCTAAAGTTAGTAAAAAAAAAAAACAAATATATTTACCTCTTGGAACGTTTTCTGCAGTAACAACAGTAACAGCAGCAAACTGCTATGGACACCAGAATGATTCCAGCTACTACAGCTATGGCAATAATTAAAGCCTCAAAGTTTACTGAAAAAGATGAATATATTCAACTTGTTAGACTCCGGCATTAACATTAATCTTTCTCATAATTCTTCCCTCTCCTTCCCACACATTTTTTTCAGCTCAAACACAACCCCATGCAACCACCCCAGTTAAAACTCTACATATCACATTAGAATTTTGCTACTATGCATGACCTACACTGAGGAGAAATTTAATAATTTTCTATGTGTAAAGAGCTATTCATTTTTTTATTTTTACAAGTCATTCTGTAACACTGTATATTATATAAATCTTCTGGTACAGTTCCACAGTTCTGTTCTCCCAATAATGTTCTTCTCAGTCACTGCACTCTGTGAACAAGTCATATAGATGCAGCATCAGTATACACACATTACAGGCAGCAGGGGTTGATAATCTGCCAATGTCCTATTCCCTAAGAAGTCGTAAGTGAAAGCCAGTCATTTGTTTTTGAATTTTGAGAGCTGCAATATTCACCTTCATTTTCAGCAAAACTGAGCCAATGCTCAGTCTCTTCGTTTTATTTGCAAAAAGGAAAAACAAGACCATGATGCTTACAGACAAAGTTTCCTGCTAAATCTGAAGGGGATAGTCTCAATTAGACTAGATAGTGATCACAGCACGCTGCTGCTTGGAATTTAAAAAAAAAAAGATCTCTGAAGCAAAAACATTTTCTGAATTTTTAACTTTTTCTGCTGAGAATGTGCTCCACTACAAAGTTTAAGCTTTGTAATTCTTTATTTAAGCTACATTCAATCCAGAAACACAAACCACACAAGCTAGGAACTATTTATCTAGGGGAAAAAACAAACAAACAAACATCACTGGAGAACCCTTGGCAAATACCCTTAATCGCTACTTTGCAAAAGGACACAGCACAAATGTCTCTCTCTACTGGGTCTAGCTGGGATGGAGGTAACCTTCTTCACAGCAGCCCATATGGCGCTGTATTTTGCATTTTGGATTTTTGGCTAAAACAGTGCTGATAACATATCAGTGTTTTGGCTACTGCCGACCAGGGCTTGCTCAACATCAAGGCTGCTCTTTTTCTGACTTTGTTCCTGCTGCAGTGAGCAGGCTGGGGATGTGCAGAAGACTGGGAGGGGGCACTGTTGGAACGTTTGTCCTGAACTGACCAAAGGGATACTCCATACCACACAATGCCACAGCCAGCAATACCAACTGAGGTAGAGGAAGAAGGTGGCAGCAGCAGGTGGATGGGTAGGAGGTGTTCTGTTTTCCAGGTGGTCATTTTCTGGAGACTGGCTGGGCATATCTGCCTGTGGGAAGCGGTGAGCAATTTCCTTTGCTTGTATTCCATTCCTTCCTTCTGATTTATAATCGCTGCCATCCCTCACCCCTCCACATCCCTCCAAGTAAATTATCAGGGAAAAGCAGGAATAAGTGGCAGGCTCACTTCAGACTAAGCACACTCAAATCTCTACAGCAAAAGTAAAATTAGTACCTACTCCAGCAAACTCCCCATCGAGCATTTGAGAGTGAACATAATGAAGACGGTGGAAGAATGCTTCTCACAGGATAATCAATACAGGTGTTGTTGGTGTAACACCAAAGGCACTGCGCAAAACAAACAAACAAAAATTACCCATCTTCAGAAAATAATTTACAAGTGGTGTTCCTATCCACAGACAAAATTTTTAAGCAAGTACGATACTGTACTGATGCACCGATAGTGTCTTGTGGTATGGAACTTACAAAAGTTCTGAAACAATTCCCAAGTAAACCTAACTTGAATTTTGTACTTTTAGATAATAAACAATAAATATTCATGCAAGCCTGAAATCATTTGGGGATATATTATGGTACTCAGGACACTTGAGAATAAAAAGGTTCGGGACTTACAATGACCAAAATTAACAATTTACCCAAAAGTAAACTGTTTAAAATTTTAAAACAAGCAGTATCTTTGAGCAATAGAAATTCAATTAGAATCTCACTTCAATTTGACTATCAATGAAAGAAAACCATGAAGAATGCTTACAATTCTACAGAAAGTTTTGCTGCAACATAATAAGAGACACAGCCTTGTCCAAACCGTGTTGCAAAATATAATGAGCATCTTCATTGTGCACACTTACAAATCTGGATTTTTTTTTTTTAATCTTAGATGTCTTAGGTGTACTATAGCTGCAATAGCAGCCCAGCTTTCTGCTTTTTATGTCACCACTCTCAAACTTAAGTTTTATCTTTCGTCTGGTAAAACAGATACTCATCCAAAATTCCTTTAACATACAATGCAACCAATCAAGAAGTTTTTGGTGACAGTAAAAGGAATCCCTGGCAGAGCAGGGTTTTGCAGGATTCATTACAGAAACATCATCCAGGAACCATGCTTTATCTAACAGTACCATCAAGACACATGATCTCACATATCCTCAATTGCACAAGATCTGTTATCTTGCTCTAAAGGGTTAGAAAACGTTAAACACAAAGGAAATCCTCTGTAGCAGACTGTACTCTCTTGAAAGAAGTGAGGAAAGTAACAAGAACATTGTATTCACATTCCATAGTTGGCAGACTGTCTGAGTCACAGACACATCCATAAAGACACATCAACAGATATAACTGAGAAGGCTGAGTCATCTTTATACAAAAACTACCCTCCCAAGTATTAATCAAGGATGTTAGATGAAAACATGATTATTTCTGTTGGCTTGGTTATTTAACAACAAAAATTAACAGTTCAAGAATAGTATGACAAATGGAGGATAGACTGGAAGTCGCTGCTAAGCTTGGTTTGAGCGTAGTGTTCGTTCTGTTTGGAGCAGGGGGCTGGACCAGATGACCTCAGGAGGCCGTATATTGCCAGAGGCAGCTGGGAGCACAGCAAGGCCAGCTATATGTGTAGCTGAAAGGGCAACGCCTGGTACAGCAAATAATCAGCGCAGAGGGCAAAGGAAGAGAAAAGATTTCAATTGACTTATTTCCAATATTCACAATTGATCTAATTATCAACATTGACTTTAAAGAAGGAAAAAACCCAAGTGTGAAACATTTTCTTAACTTTAATCCTCATCTCGCAACCTACAAAGGAAGACTGAAAATATTTCATTTCCAAGTAAATCAAACAGAGAATCACATGAAAGGAAAGCTCTCGTAAGACATTAAGCAATAGGCATTTATAGACTATCTGGTAACAGATATATTTCTCAGATTTTAATGTAACGGAAATCTTATAGTCATAGCAATAACTATTTCTTTTTAGCAAATAAGTTGAGTTTCAGGATTCAAAAGCTCTAACCAAAACTCTCATGCATTATTCCTTACAGAACAGTACCTCAAAGAAAGTCAGTTGCAACAACATACCCACAACAGTACCAAGCACCCAGAACTTTTTGATAAAAACAGAGAAAATATGTACTCATCTACGCTGAAGACAAATCCAATTATAATTAAGATAAACAACATCTGATTATTTTGAATTACAATTCTATTTAACTGAATCAAATGACTGCATTTCAGAGTTTGTTTGGAATTATTTTTATCTATTCACCAAAACTTTAATTTTCATTTTTATCTGTTGCTACTATGTATATCATCATCAATATGCAATTTCTTCTACTAAGGCAATTAACACAGATTCAGCAATCCTTTATTTACATATTGCTCAAGCAAATCCAAATAGCTTTACTTGTAGCCTTTTTTCTTCTTTAAAAGTACGGGCAAATTCTCTGAATAAAGTCCAAAGTCACCTCTTCAAGGTTAACACTGATGCTGTCACAGTAGCTGCCCTGAACCATCCATCATTCTGTCACCAAAACAAGCCTGGACTCTGTCACTGGATCAACAGATTCTGAGAATAACGCATCTATAACTCTGTTACAGTGCCTTCAGAGCACATACACATCTAAAGGATTTCTCCCTCTCACAAGGTCAGCACACAGCTCTCGGGTTAATAAACGTGCTCACATGGCAGTTGTGGTTCTCACAGGCATCAGCTGCAGCCTCTGCTTGAAGTGGCAGTCACAGCAGTGGTAGTACTGAACGCTGAATCTTTAATGACCCATATTTCCTGTTTCCTACTTTGCATTTTTGAAGATGAAGAGTTCTTTACATAATGTCAGGCTTATGGTGACAAATATGGAGGTCTGACAGCCCATGCTCGCTGGCTACATCAATACAAAGAATTTTTTTTATTATTTTTTAATTTGGAAAGATGCACAGAACAGATAATATTGGATATTTCTCAATTTCCCCTTGTGAAAGTTTTGCAGCAACTTCGGTAATTTCAAGACTCCTGAAGAAATTCTTTTCAGTGACAACTAAAGTTAGAACTGGAGACACTCCCTCACATGGAAGTTTCCGGCTGCTCTGCAGGGACAGACACATTTGAATACTTACCACAACTTATCATACTGCGGAGCTAAAAATGTTTTGAGCAAAGGACATAGAATCACATTCCACTGATGTAAATGCCTACATTACCACAGTCTCGTTGGAAATCTAAACACTTTGCTATGAAAACAGTGGAGTAGTCCGACAGTCTTAAGTGCTGAATGTTCAGCCAACACCTCTGAACATCTACAAAGCACCAACGCAGCCTGCTTCAGTTCAATGCGCTGCTCAGGGCATCTCTACAAAAAGGCATTTCTAGCCTGCTCACATTATTAGCTAGCTCTTATTGTCTGGATACAAGAAGTGCAAGGCATTTTATCTACCTAAGATTCAGTTTACCCAGCCCTCCTGAAAGTTGGAAACATAATCAATGCTGCCTGCGAAGCGAGAGTAAGGCTCTAAAAGCAGCCGCAGCAGCAACTTCCTCAGTTGCGCTGTGAAAGCAGAGTGCTCACAGAAATAGGCAGCCTGGGTTCTATTTGGCCACTGCTCTCAAGCCAAAGCAGAGAGAGGCCCTGAGCGACCACATCAGGGAGAATCCTGCAGTGTGACAGCACAGAGGCACTGAGTGTGATAGGGGGAAGGAGGACAGCAGGTGACCCACTTTACCAACTCAAAAAAAAATACTAGAACCACTGATCTGGATTTCCTCTTGTTAAGGGTAGTTTAAATAGGTTCATCATTTATAGACAGAAGGAAACAAAAAGTCAAACAAACACGACTCACAACTCAGCTTTATATTAAGTAGAAAATTAACAAATTTTCATCAGTCAAAAAAACAGATGTTTATAATCTTACCGTAACATTTTTCAGACATTCTTCACAGGACCTCTGGGAAAACTCTGAACATGCTGGGGAGAAAAAAATAACCACAGGTTATCATATTAATGTTTACTTAGTAAGGACAGCCATTTGACACTATATTTAGCTTTCTCTCTCCCTCCTCCCCACTACTAGTTACAAGCAAAAATTTTGATTAAAACTGAAAGCTCAACATTTCCATCTCAGAACTATACCAAACAGAGGAACAACACAGTTAAGGGGAAAAAAAAATGCTTTTCACATGGTTTAATCTTCTTTAACTATCTTCTCACTGACATATTAGATTGCCTCCAATGCATATAGCCAAGAGTGGGTCTCAAAAAAAAAAAAGTTGTTACAAAATGTTGTCCTGAGTAATTCGAGAAGTACAAATCTTCAATCAGTTAGAGTGTTCTCTCCAAGAGCAGAGAACGGAACTCTGAAGCTTGAAAACAGCCAGCCCCTCCAATCCACCTGGAAAAAGCAACAGCAAACGAAAGCAACTTCGAAACGTTCGTATTCAGATGCAAAGCTGCCTCCCTATCATATTTCAAGGCATTACTATAACACCTTTATTAAGGACAAAAATGTAATCCACAGCACCACCACCACCAATAACTCACACTGTATTTCATACGATGTATATTTGTCCATCATTCCTTCTATATTGGCACATAAATCAGCATTAAGCATCTAACCTGAAATAAAATGAAAAACCCCTTCCAGGCACCAAGCCTGGTTCAGCAGGAAGTGGAGGCAGCATTTCGGTACGCAGTGCCATTTCTACCAAAGTGTTTTACTTCACACAGCACACCTTGCACAGAGCCAGCTACAGCTGTATGGTTATGTTCTCAGAGAACTGGATCAAAATTGTCGCGATCGAGGGGAGA
>WBMW01006238.1:847690-858322 GCA_013396635.1 Penelope pileata | reverse complement strand
TCAGGAAACGTGGAGATGTGGCACTGAGGGACATGGTCAGTGGGCATGGAGGGGATGGGCTGGCGGTTGGACTTGGTGATCTTGGAGGGCTTTTTCAGCCTTAATGATTCTGTGATTCAATTTCAAAAATGGTTGTAAATGTTTTGAGAAGTCACAGCTCAGATGACTGAAGCTTTACGAGTCCTCTCCTTTAAAATGGCATAGATCTGCCTGAGCCTTTATTAAGAAACCCAGGGAAAGTGATGGGTTTTGTTCCGTTTTCCCACAAATTAACCTTGATTTTTTCAGACATCAGTGTTGGTCAGTCACTACCCAGAGAGCTTCCAACCTTCATCTGCAAAATTTACACGAGGAGCATTTGCTGCTGGTGAAAACATGTGGGCATTGAATCCAGAGCGAGATGTGTGGCCCCTGACGGAGACAGTAGCACTGGCCCCTCAGAGATATTGAGAGTGAATAGGGCCTGTCCCTAGGGCTGGAAGGCATTACAGGAGCCTCGGGT
Organism: Penelope pileata; assembly: GCA_013396635.1. NCBI lineage: Eukaryota > Metazoa > Chordata > Aves > Galliformes > Cracidae > Penelope > Penelope pileata. The sequence continues at coordinate 857,820 of WBMW01006238.1, read as the reverse complement.
AGTACTGCTTGGCCTGAATATGTTGACTGCTTTATTTTCAAATATCCGGAAGGAAGAGGGCATTTGGTTCTGAAACTGAAAATTATTTTGCTTCTCCACAAGAACTCCACTGCATTGCTAAAGGGGAAGTTTTAAAAAAGAAAAACCAACAAACATTGACACTTCTAACTCATTTACACACTTCTTGCTACAGTACTGTCCCTCACTGCTGCACTCTCTTAGGTGGAACCATAAACCCTACCCTTGCTGCAGGTCACAGCACGCTGCTGCCAGAAGAGCCAGCTCTGCCCCCGACCACCCCGACAGCCCTTCCCCAGGCATGGAGAGAAGGAGACCACCCCTCTTGGTGACAGCTAGGCGCTGGGTCAGTGCAGCTGTAGCAGCAAACCCACAGCCTTGGAAACGCTGACAGCTGTAAGAATGCCTGTCTGACCTACAGAGGGCATTTCATTTGGTGCAATGCATTCATGCCTATTTTTTTTTTCTCTTTTTTTAAATGCACAAAACGAGATCACATCACTGAGCATGATGTGTGGTTCAAACTCAGAAGGTACTTAATCTCTAAAGCTACAATAAACATTTATAAAATAACTGTCACAAAATTGTTCAGTCTGAGAAACACTGATACTACGTTTCACATACATCTAAACTGATGTTCTTTTACATTCTTTGTAATTTTGAGTTGGCTGGGTTTTAATTCTTTTGATTAAAATAAAACAATACCTTTTGTCAGCTGTCAAACACACAGCAGAATGTTATTCATTCAGGTGATGCCATGATCTGAGATGGTACACAGTGATACAGTTAATTTATCAAACTGTAGTTGTTGCCATAGCTCCACTGTGGGACAGCACAGATCAAACAAAACCCTTTTTCATGAATGTTAGTTCAATCCTGACATTCATCTCAGGCTATAACAAGAAGGTATCTGTTTCCCAGAGCATGGCATAGCAAGCATTTAAGAGTGCTGCAGGGAAGAGAGGAAAAAAATAATAATAATAAGAAGAAGAAAGTGGGAGACAGTTTGCTTTGGAGAAGAAAAATAGCCCGGCAAGATTTGGAACTTCCTCTGCTAAATGGCTTTATCACAGCAGATTACTTTGAGCTGATCTTTCACCTCCCTTGGGACAGTCATACAAGAACAGCTCGTCGTGTCCTTTGCTTAATTGTCTTTTAAGTAAAAGAAGTGGGAATTTCACTGTGCAGCTCCAAGCTGCTCAAGGTTCTCTCAAGGAAAGTGTGATAGCGACACGAAAAAGCACGAGAGAAGCACGGTGACGAAGATGGTAGGCAGCCAAAAGCGCAGTGCAGAAGAGGAAGCTCAGGAAACCTGTACTCCCAGATTTCAACGAAAGGTGACAAAGATGTATTTTTTGTGTTGTTTTCTTAGAGCTATCATTTAAATATGTCAGTTCTGAGTCAGAAATATTAGTTACGAATAGCAGATACTGTAAACTCTCTGCAACAGCTTCAAGTTAATATATACAGCAGTGTACATTAACACATGAAAATGGACAAAGTAGTTACTGTATTGAGGATTGTTCTGCTCTTCCTTTTTATATCCAGGGTGTGTGTGATCTGTCTCAAAGGACAGTAGGACAAAAAGTCAAAATTCTCAGATTCCAATGTTAGACATTAAGCTGATGCTTGGTAATTTTTTTGATGATGGAAAAAAAACTGAAATTAACAGGTATTTTATAAAATACAAAATGCGAGTAGACTGTGGATTATAGCAAAGACAGCAAATTCAGCTGTACTAGCTTAAAATGCCTAAGCATTATGATATCATTGTTAAGGACAGAGTGTCTGTGTGGAGAATTGTGTGCCTGCTACGGCACAGGATATGCGTGTTTATATTCTATATGTACTCCAAATACTTGGAGTATTTCATTCTCCTACTTTTAATCCTTATATTGGTCTGAATTAATTCATGTTATGACTCAATTTAAAGTTTATACATCTAACATGATTTAGTTATTTGACTATTTCATTTCAGCAACTGCTTACTAAACTATGCTATTCGTGTGACTTTTTAACATGAATTACTTAAACTGCTATAGCTGGTGCTGGCTGTATAGTGGACTAAACTGCTAAAGGAGCCCAGATAAAGTAAATTAAAAACCAAAAATCTCAAGTTATTACCTATCAAGAGTTCTTTGTTCTCAAAACTCTTCACATGTATTTAACTGACAGAAATACAAAGAAAGAGATGCTTCTCCATTTGTTTATCAATGAAGGTGATAACACAAACATTTATGTTACAAGAGTAGGTTCTTTAACTACTAGGCCTGTAAATGCCTTTTGTTCACTGCACATTCTTTTTAGTTTCTTACCCAATTTTACTTGCTAACAGGATAAAAAGAATAAAGCTGCTACTATGACACAAAGGCTCTGAAATGTAAATGTGCAATAGAATCTGGAACAACAGCTTCTATTAATTTCCTTTCTAACAGAAGAAAGTGGATGTATGGAATGAACATCCAGAGTTTAAAAACAAACAAGCAAACAAACAAAACCACAAATGCATTAAATTCTAATTGCAGTTAAGCAAATCCTGGTAACTCTGCCAGAATCAGTGGAATTTACCTAACAGTAACAGAGAGCAGAATGGAATCACCTGCTTCCCTCATACAATATTCCTATCCAAGCTTAGAAGAAAAGTACAAAATATTATAATGTAAATTAAGTAGGGAAGACAGGTTAGAGCAAACTCAGAGAAAATGAGCCCTTGCGTAATTATAATGTCTAAGAATTAAGTCGGATGCCAGTGGTATTCAAAAGCATGTACTTATTGCCACAGCATGAAAGTCTCTGTTTTAAATACTTTCAGCACTCTTTCTTTACAATTTCACAAAAGTGAACCATCAGTGCATAAGCAGAGCATTACTGCAGAGAGGCTGTTACATTTCACAGCCTGGCTGAAGATCAAATATGCTTCCATTGGCAAATATTCTTGGTGCTTGCTGTTTCAGGACTCTTCAGCAGGAAAGAGGAAACCATCATGATATGCTGTAAAATAATTGCCAGTGTTGTAGCCCTCCAGGTCTCCTGTTGAATTAGTGTCAGGCCATGTCCCACACACCCTGAGCAGTGTTAGCAGGGCAGGCACTGGGAGGGCGCTCAGGGCAGCCAAGGGTCCAGTCCATGGTGGTGAAGCAGGTCTGAGGTCAAACCATAAGTGTGACTCAGGAGCAGGTCCAGTGATGGTAGCCTGGGTCAGACACAGTCTGATCATCACCAGGCATGCCCATGGTGATGAGGCAGCTTCAAGGTCAAGCCACAAAGTCAGCCCATGGGTGGGCATCAGACCTGATGATGGTATCCAGAGTCAGACACAGGCCAGTGTTCACCAGACAAGTCTGGAGTGATGGGGAAGGTCCAAAGTCAAGATGGGAAGCAAGGGCACGGCTGCAGCTGAGCTTGAAAGTCTCTGTGAAATCCCAAAGAGAGCCCTTGAGCCCAAAGGCAGTGTGGGATGGAGGCCCCAAATGAAGCTTGTCAGGGCCGCCAAGTTCACTTGGGGCCCTCAGGACCCTGAAAGAAATGAAGTGACTTATATCCAAGACTAAATTTGCCAAATTTTCATGAAAATAGAAAATGGCACGCCACTGTCATGAGTGCCAAGCCTCCAACCATATGTCAAATATTTCCTCCCATAGGAAGCAGCCGTATTATGTTGGCAGAAATTTTCCACAGCTGCCTAGTGGACAGAAGATGCCCAGCCAGTAACATTGCCAGATCAAAAGCTTCCAAGTTGGCAGTTACAAGCAACTGAAACAGGATCTCAGGGTTAAACAATCTAGGTCGTTAATATAAGGTAAACTAGCTAACAGATTCACATTTTACAGTGTATAAGTACACATTTTGCTTTAAATACAGTAACTCTACCAGATTATCAAAATCTACAGTTGTTAAATTTAGTATCCAAAACATTAAACATTTGATCCCCAACTTGCATGCAGTCTAGGGTGCAATTTTTTGGTGTTTTACTCAGCAGCTTGGCAGTTGAGATAGTATGGGAAAAACCTGTGAAGGTTTTTTGCATGAAAAATTGACAAATGAGTAGATAAAGGTTGACTAGAATGGTGTTGGAGGCTTATAATACTGGAAAAGTCAGAGTGATGGAATACTGAAGTTCAATCCAAGAAGTCTGAAATTGAGCCAGGGAAAAACGAAGGTGGCAGATAGACTGAATATGAGTAGAAGAGAATGCAATAAAAATATGGGCAAGAAAGACAGTCTTAGCAAAGGACTTCGTGTGGATTTGAGGGGATTGGTGCTCATGTCTAGAAAGGCAGAAGAGGGGAAGCTGAAATTGATCCAGAAAGAGAGAAAATGACGGCTTGCAGAGAAACAGAGAAAGGAAGGATGACAGCATAGTTTGAATGTAAATAGGAAAGAGATTTTTCTTAAATCGTATTTTATTTGTAATGAGTATTCACTCAGTAGCAGAACATTAATTGCTTAGGAAAACCTTATACCGAGATAGAGAAAGCAGTGAGGTCTGTAATATTGAGCATTATATTTCTCAGCACTGGTAAAGTTGCAGCTATAGTACTGTGCTTATGCCACTCTGCACTAATGTGATAGAGAGCTCAAAAAGCAACACAAAATAATGAGATAGTCTTTAAAACATGACCTCTGAGAAATCTTAGCAACAACTAAGGCTGTTTAGTCTAGAAAAGGCGTGTGAGATTTGACAAAAATAAAAACCTACCTGGATCTCCACTCCAAATCCCGAAACGATTGATTCAAAACCATAACCAAAAAATAGTCAATGCCTACCAAAAACAAAAGAGAATAAAGCTATTATCTAAGTCCAGCAGAAAAGCAAGCAGGGTAATTAGACTGCTGCAATGAAAATTCAGGTTAGATGTTAAAAACTTTCTAATAACTAAGTAAGAACAGTGATATGAATGGATTTACTAGATTGTTGCTGTTCTGAGAAGAGAATGATGAACAGAGGTTAGCTAATTGAAATTCTTCACAACCTCTGTGCATCCAGCAGGAAAGTCCCACTGCTGGAAAAGCTGTCCTCCCATGACAACCCAGTAATTAAAAGCTTGATTGTTAAAAATAGCAAGGACAAAAAACCAATCTAATAATGGGAGACACAGACCTAACATTTCCCACTCTAAGAGACTAGCTGTATGGAAAGATAAAATTAAGACAGCTATTCTCTAGCTCAAATACCAACCATTTTCTTCAAAAGTGCTTGTAAAAGCTGTTTACAAAAGAGTGAGAACACAAAGAACCTACCCCAAAGTGGGTAGCCCCACTTATTCAAGATAGTGCTATCAGACATGGATGAATGGCACTTTAGAAGCCCCTACTTTTAGGAGTTTGTGGATTTCAGATGATTTATCTATAAACCATATTGAAACTGAAATGACTTTTTTTTTTTTTTTTTTTTTTTTTTTTTNAACTTAAATTACTTTTTTTTTTTTTTTTTTTTTTTTTGTAAATCTTATAGGCTACAGCTTCCTCGCAAGGGGAGCGGAGGGGCAATGCTGAGCTCTGCTCTCTGGTGACAGTGACAGGGCCTGAGAGAACGGCGTGGAGCTGTGTCAGGGGAGGGCCAGGGTGGGATTAGGAAAAGGTTCTTCACCAGAGGGTGGTTGGGTACAGGCACAGGCTGCCCAGGGCAGGGGTAATGGCCACAGGCTGCCAGAGTTCAAGGAGGGTTTGGACAGTGCTCTCAGACTCAGGGTTTGATTTTTGGGTGGTCCTGTGTGGAGCCAGGAGCTGGACTCCATGATCCTTTTGGGTCCCTTCCAACTCGGTATATTCTATGATTTTATGATTCTATGATTACCGACAGACTGTCTAATTTGAGCCTCTACATGTATTTTGAGAACATAGTATCTATTAAAAATTACATCTCCGCTACAGAGATGTGGAAAGAGCCAGATATAAGATGATATTATACCAAATCCTGTGGTTTTGCTTTTAATAATTTACAAACTGTCATTACAAATGAAAAAGCATGGGTTTAATCCATATGCAATTCTGTAAGACTCTCGTAAATAAGAAGCATTTTGGATTTATTCTAACAAAAAAGCTATAGTTTGTAAGCACTGTGCATTCCACTAGAATGATGAACTACACCTTAAAAGTGAATTAAAGCTCCAGCATGGGATTACATGGAAGCAGCAAAGCAATAGTGCTGGAGGCGGTGAATACCATTGGGGTGTATTTAAGCTGATACCTTTCATTCTGTGCCCATACAGGTGAGAAAAAAAGCATCTCACATTGTGGGGTTTTATTCTCAGTCTAAAAATTGTGATTTAATTAATTGATCACCACAGCAATAAGGTATCCCCTATTTTTTTGATTACTAATTCTAGAAAGTCTAGAGTTACTATGGCATAGATAGATGAAAAGATATTTAGAAAGAAAGAGTGTTATAACTATTCTGTTCTGGACATAATCCATTCCTCCATCTTGGAAAATCTTGCAGCTGATGGTCATTAAAGCCTTCAGGATCCAAAATATATACATTGAAGCAAAAACCAGCTCACCTGTTAAATATTCACGAATTTATGCTGTGCTGTTTTCTGAAGAGGTTTGGCTTTGAAGTCAAGCACTCTTTAACCATGCCTCTCTCCAGTTTTCCATAGTTCTCTAATGACTTTTGGACAGAAAATACCTGAGAGTCTCTTTTTCTTTATTATGGCTCGGTTCTAAGTCAGAAGACTACTGCAGCCTCTCTCAGGTGCAAACCATTTTAAATACAGCATCTGCTGTGCTCCTTAGTGCTGGAGATCCACTGAGGCACTTCAAACATTTGATCACGTTCTCTAAGGGCTGCAATACATTCCTGTCCCTGCTTTTACAAAGGACATCAGAATCATGAGTTTCTTTCTGTTAATGCTGCAATCCCCAGCTGGGAGACCTTCCTGAGTATTTACAAACTTCTCTGTAGCAGTAACAGCTCTGGACAGCTGAGGGCATCTAAGCCAAATTCCTTGTTAACAAGTGTCTTAGAAGGAAGTCATTACATTCTGCTGAAGATAGCAGGCTATATCTCTGCTTAAGCATTAAAAGGAGTAGAAAGCATTCCTTGTTCATTAATTGTGAAATGCATATCATTTCCCTTCTCGAGGAGTGTGAGGTCTTCAGAACATTTATTCCCAGTTTCCAAGTACAAGTTTCTCTTTTAGGGATTTTGCCCTAAGGCATCCTAAGATGCAATTAGTGTGTGTTAAACAGCACAGTTATGACCTTGATGTAGGCTTCATGAAGTTCCTCACTTGTCTTATTTCGTCAAATACAGAGAAAGGAGAAGACCTCCTCTAATGGAAGTGGACATGTTCAGATTTCAGCCATGTTACCTGATCAGTGCTAGTCTGCTAGAACCAGTTTAACACGAGTAATATGGCAAAAACATGACAGAGGTTTTATGGGTGCTGATGTCTACAAGGAATTGAAGTTTATTTACTTACAGTTAAGGGCACTAAGCAGTGCTCCACTAAAAGATATTAATAATGTTAATGGCTAAATTGAAAAGAAAAAAAAAATGTAGGGGAAATTTAGGTACGATGGCCTGGAAATATAGAGGAATCTACACAGGATACTTGTCTCCATAGTGTTCAGCTGCGCAAGAAGCTCAGGCAGAAAAGATTTAACTGTAACAAATAAACATACATACAGATATATATAAAATATTTTTCAAACTTGGAGAAGTATTTATTCCAGTTTGCAAAATGAAATTTCATATACAAAAAGCCTCACTACTTATCAGAGAGAACCCTCCTAGCAGCTAAGAGTTTTCCCTGTTTGCTGTCTACTCGGTTCAAGTCTCAGAATTAGTGCTAAGGGGATTGGATCATGGTTTCCTGCATTGTTTGTGTAGAACATCAATCTGAGCACCCTGGGACAGGATTTTCATGCATCAGATGTCTACTCAAGCCCGACCAGTTGTCGCCAAGAGTTCTGTCATTAAAAGTAGTGCCTGCACGTCCCTGTTACTTCTGAAGAGATGGCAGGAGGATCCCCAGGAGACTGTACTCAGCCTGATGCAAGACATTTGCTTACATAAGAGAAATGAGACTCGTGAGCAATCCCACCTGTCATTCTTTCTCCAGTTCTGTTAAAAGTTGGCTCACTTGTAAGGATATACAGCAGATCATCTGCTCAGCACCTCCAGCCAAACAAAGAACACATACTCCAGCCATTTGAAAGCCCGTTTTGCCCACGCAGCTAGAAGAGGCAGTTTAGGATACCTTGTTCAAGAACAGAAAACCAATTCATTGACTAAGATCATCAGAGCTAAGGTGGCCTGTGACAAATTCCGTTTGGATAGACATGAGAGACACTACACTTTTCCCCTGCCTTCTCACCAGAGCCTCTGCCATTATTTTTCTCTCTCTATTAGTGAGGTACAAAGCTTCTTCTTACTTGTGCTCTTCAAACAGAAGGCAAGAAAGCCTTATTAAAAAGTTGGAACGGTTTTCCAAATTTGGAAACGAAATAAGTGACAACAAAAGTGAGATTTTAGCACAATACACACAGGTGATACCACCACTGCAAGAAATACTGTTCTTCAGTGCTGCATGTATAGGGGGAAAAAATCATCTCTATGACAAACATCGAAGAAATGCAAATCAAAATGCGGCCAGGCTCAAAAGCAAACTCCCAGCATGAAAACAGAGATGGAATTCACCTTTTCGTGCACAACTGCATGTGAGGTAAGGGAATTTACATTTCCATCTCGCTGGCAATCACCCAGGTGTAGGAAGGTCTGTTCCCTTCCATCTCCAGCCTGCACAAACGCTGGGTCAGCGAGGGTTGGGCACTGACTGCAGCCCTGTCCATGCCTCATGCTGCTCCCTCAGCTCTGTTCATGTCCTAGCAGTGCTTCTGACACTGCCCAAAAATCCTAACAGCGTAACACTCCTTCAAAGCTTTTTTCTAAGAAAACAAGGAACAAATTTTGGTCAGTCCTCTTAGGTATAAGAAGTTCTGAAAGGACCCTGGCTTCATGTCACTCTGCCAGCGCTCTCATGTTATGAAGAGGCATAAAACCAGGTGTGCAGATGCCACAGGCAGGGGCCACGCAATAGCTGCGTGCTGACTGGAGACAGTGGTGCTGCATGGGTGGCTGTGCCTGCGCCCTGGCTGCCGGCAGTGCTCACCTCCTTACCTGTGCCAAGGATTGTTAGCTGCACCTGCACTAAGGGAGTGCCATTACAACCGCAGCTTTTTATCCGTCTCTTGTCAGAGTTACTTTTTTTCTTTTTAACTGGAAATGTAATACAAAATCACAGAACCGTAGGGGTTGTAAGGGACCTCTGGAGATCAAGTCCAACCCCCTGCTAAAGCAGTTCCCTGCATTGGTTGCACAGATGGGCATCCGGGTGGGTTTTGAGTATCTGCAGAGAAGGAGACTTCACAGCCTCTCTGGGCAGCCTGTGCCAGTGCTCCGTCACCCTCACTGTAAAGAAGTTCTTCCTCATGTTTGTGTGGAACTTCCTGCGTTCCAGTTTGTGCCCGTTGCCCCTTGTCCTGTCGCTGGGCACCACCAAAGAGAGCCCGGCCCCGTCCACTTGACTCCCGCACTTTAGATGTTTATAAACAATGATGAGATCCCCTCTCAGTCTTCTCCAGGCTGAGCAGCCCCCAGTCTCTCAGCCTCTCCTCGTAAGGGAGATGCTCCAGGCCCTTTATCATCTTTGCAGCCCTAAATATTGTGACCCTAAATCTGTGGCCCCTTACTATACTTCCTTTCACTGAAAAACAACGTCTAGCAGCGAAAATACGGAGGAGCACTACCTAGAAGCTCAACCAAAGCACAGGCGAATGCGCGTTGCTGGAAGCAGGGTGCCCCTGTCCCCCGCTGCCGCTGGGGCCCCCAGCACAACACCGCGTCCCCCACCGACCCCCCCGCCCCGAAGCGGCGCTCCCAGGCCGCCCCATGCCCGCCGCCCGGGGCTGCGCAGCGCGGAGCGGCCGGTGCGCGGCCGTTAACGGCCGCCGGGAGCTGTCCGTTCAGCACCGCGCCTCTCTCCTCGGGAGCGGCTTCGCGAGTTCACTTCGCTTTCTAATTTTATTTTAATTATTATTTTTTCCAACAAGCCGCGCCTCCCGCAGCTCGGTCCCTGCTCCTTCGCCCTGCCCGGCCATGCCCC
>WBMW01006238.1:836445-847626 GCA_013396635.1 Penelope pileata | reverse complement strand
GCGGCCGCCGGCCATGCCAGTGCTCGCCGGCGGTGCTGAGTCAGGAGGAGGCGTCCCGGAGCCCCAGGCCGATGCGCGGCGCCCCGCGGCCATGGAGGAGCTGGAGCACACCTGCCCGCAGCCGCGCGGGGTGAGTGGGGCAGGGCCGGCGCGGCGCGGTGGGGCGGGGAGGCCTCTGTGCGCGCTCGGTTCTTGTGGCCGCCTCACGGCCGCCTCCTCCTGCCCTTGCCTGCTCGCCGTCGTTTCGCTGACTCGAGGAAACGCAGCGGCAGCGATGCGGGGCCTTTTTTGAAAGTGGACAACAAATAATAATAAAACAATCCCCCTCACAGGGGACGGCGGGTGCGTTCGCAAAGGGCTCGGCCGCGTTACACCCGCCGGAGCGCAGCCCCGCGGCCGCAGCGCTGGGGCCCCAGCGGCCTCCGAGCGCCGCCGGGAGGGAGGGAGGCAGGGCCCCGGGGCCGGGCGGTGGCACAGCCTGGGGGCTGCCTCCTTTCCACGCGGCGCTTTGGAGTGATGGAGGGTTCTCTTGCTTTCCTTTCAAACCTTTCTCTGTGCCCGTCAGGAGCATCCCCAGCACTGCCCCGTGCCCCAGCTGTGTGCACACGGGCAGCATCGGGTGCAGAAGGGTGCGAGTGGTGCAGCACGGGCATCAGTCCCTCAGCTCCAGGGCTCTGCCACAGTCCTAATTGCCACATAGTTAAACATCAGGTGCCGGTAATTAAATCCAAGGCTGTATTCAAATTGAGTTGGCACCGTTCTAACACAGCGAGAAATAGCAGCAGTTATTGGAGTCAACCTAAATCAGTGTTTCCTACTTGCTAGTGTTAGAGCTGGAAGCAACCTTAAAGAGATCTCTTGATTTGTGGCAGGAATGGTTTTTTGGCAGGGCAGGTCAGCTCCTGTGAGGGTACTGCAGCACACTGGTATGCACCCTCTGAGACCTCTGTCAGAAGCTCAGCTGTAACACAGCACTGGATACAGTACTCCATGCAGTCTGACACTTCAAAAGACTTCAGAGGAAGCAGTGACAATGTAATGCCAGTGTTTGCAGTATTGCCTATTCCAGTATAATTTCTGTGGCAATTAAGGTGGCAGCTAGAGCACACAAGTGAAACAGGGATTCTTTGTGATGTTTTAGATCTTTGTGAGTCCTGGTAAGTTGGTGATGGACAGCGGAGACATTTTGAACAAAGATGTATGGAAAACATGTCCTTATAAAGTGGTATTCAGTCAGCCAGCAGATCTGCTGTGTCTCTGGGCAAAAATGGAATTGCCTGTTGTAGTATAAAGCACAGCACCTCTCCTGATTAGGGTACAAGGAGTGTTACGGACAAGTGCAGTCAGGTTTCCCTTTAGAAAGCTGTGTCCTCAGTGTTCAGAGCCGGTGCCCTGAAGGGCTAATCACAACTCAACACACGCTCCAGTAACATGGTTTTTTTAAGCTCCTGTCAGACCCTTTTTAATATTTTCAGTACCTTTTCTGATCCCACTCTGGAGAGTACGCTGGTGGGTCACTAACCAAGTCACTGACTCCATCAGCACAGCTGAAGAGGGTGCCTAAGGAAGTTACCATTTCAGCATCATCCTGCTGTGCTGGGCCACAGGATGGTGCCTCCGAATGATACCGGTGTGGCATTTACAGATGACTTGCTGATGCTGCTCTTTGGTTATTATACAACTCTAAAATGATCTGGGCCTTGAAGTTCTCAGTACAGGGTTGTTTTTAAGGAAGTGTTCTTGCTAAGAAAAAAAAAAAAAAGACTTTAGAAGATGAAAAGGGGGTTAGTTGTTTTCTGAAACAGTTGTTGTCATCTGGTTCATTAAAAAAGGAATTATTTATTTAAAGCCTTACAACTGTAAATATTTTTAATGAATCTGTCACTAGATCCGATGGAGTCTGCTAGCTTGGCAGGAAGTGTCACAATAGGACTAAGGAAAACCCCTGTATCCTTCAGTGAGCAGGAAAACAGGGCACATTGAAGGCAAATCTCAGGTAGGTTTCAATGTGTATTGAAAGCTGATGTCTTTCAGTGCATAGTACTGTTGTGATGTAAATTGCCATAATTTTTTCCCCAAGATACTCTTTGGGTTTTCTTAACTAGAGCATTAATGAGCATCCTTGCTTCAGCCAATTCCCCTGATCCATCTCTCTTTGCCCTCCTTATGTTCTCAACTTCCATGTTTCCCAATGCCAGAAAAACTCAGAGTGACACACACACCTCAGTCTCAATGCACAAAGACACACGAATTGGAGCCTCCATCTCTGTCCATAACGGTGATTTCAGCAGTATCGTAGTCAAGATAAGACAAAACAGCACTTCACCAATCCTGGTTTGCATAGTTCTACATTTATCCATTTATTGTCTAGACCAAACTGCTGGGTTAGACCATTTTTCAATCTACCATCGTCCCATCACTTTTTTTAGGTAAGCATTGCTTCTCCTGCTTACACTCTCAGATATCTACAGTTTGATCACAGGGGCCTTCACTATTTTAAATGGCTAAACAGTGCTGCTGGTCATTTCATGACATGCATTCAAGAGATGGCAATTGCTCCCACGTAACTTTTAACAGATTGCAGACTGCTGATGAGCTCAGGATCTCAGCCAGGGAACCCAGTTATGGGTTGCCTGCATCTACCTACACTTGAAAAAGGCCCCTGAGACAAGCTCTTAGGTTAATGGGATGGCAGAGATACCAAAGGAGGGAACACAAGAGAAGAAGTATAAAGCCTTGTGAAGCAATTTGCCTTTTTTATGTATATAATTTATTTTAAACACTTGGGATCAAGAGTTTGACTTTGGTCCCAGAAGCAACTTCACATGGGCAGCTTATTGAAGGGTCAGCATGCACCTTAGGAATTGCCAGTCCTCAACCTGGAAGACAGAAACAGACATTGCAACACCACACTTTGTTCGGGAAGACCATTCCAGATAGTATTTCACAAAAAAGAAACAATGGCAATTTATAAGTACAGTGCTGCAAATAAAGCAAAAACAAATACACATCGAAACTTACTTGAAAACAAACTTCAAAACCTTCTGCTTGGCCTCGTCTTTCCCGTAAGTGTATTGAGGGCATCGTGTGTCCTGTCTCTGCCATCCAAGGTAGGCCTCATCTGCAAAAGTGCTGTTGGGACCTAAGTTACAATGTGTTATTTCCAAAACTGGCTGAAGCCCTTAGGGTGAGGTCAGTTAAGGGAATGGAGTACGCTGAGATGTATATTTCCATAGCAGTACCTAGCTCGTTGTGCTTTGAGTCTGATGTGAGGTTATGCTCGAGTCAGGAATACAGGCTTTTCTGCAGCACATGAGGAAAGTTAGGCACAGCTTAAGGAACCCTAAGAAACCAAATAACCACCTGAATTAGTCAAGATGAACTACAGAGGAGGAGAGGGCACAGTCAGGTGAGTGGTTGGTTGGCCTGTGCATACAGGGCTGTTGGGGGGTACAGGGCCAGTGGGGTATTAAGCAACTGTTTTCATTACTTTAAAGCCTATCTGCCAGATGACTTAAAGAAGCAGGTAGGTGGTTTTTGGTGTGTTTGTCTTGGCAATGTAGTCCCAGGAACACCAGGCAGTTCCCAGAATCACAGTTATGTGACATCCATGCTACCTCAGCAAGCCTGTTCTCAGACATCTCAAGCTGAAGGTGGCAATCCCATTTGCCTGTTGTGGTGCAATCACAGAAGCAATCCCAGGTAAAGTATTAAAAGGTTTAACAATCATAAACAAAAGATTTTTACTTACAACAGTGATCTCCCACCAAGAAGAGGAACAGCCAGACCCCACACAGAAGATCCTCTCCCCTCAGTGACTGGCTCTGAAATGAGCCCAGGGTAGTCCCACCCTGGGTCCACCCCTCCTGGTCACATGGAGGGGGGACACAGATGTTCCTTAGGCCAGCCACCGCCCTTCACCAGGTGCTCAATCACTAATTCAGGCCGTGACCTCCTGTTTCCCTTACACCTGTGCAGCAAATAACATCAGTGCCCTGCGTGGAAGTACTGTACTAGTATTTTCTGCCTAACATCACTGCAAGGGCAGAGAGACTGGCTGGAGACTTAGGACCCACCCGTACAGCAGGGAAAACATGTTCTGCTGCGGCACTGGAAGCATCAGGGCTATTTGAGGTTCACCCTGGCAAGCCCAGCAACTGCTCCCAAGCCCAGGCTTACTCCTGCTGCCTTGTCAGAGGCTACAGGCTTTTATGAACCAGCGGGACTCAAGAACCAGATACCTTGGAACCACCGAATCTATAATAATTTGAAAAAAGAGACTCAGGAACATTTGAAGATCTCTTGTAATTTGAGGCATCAGCTGCTTTAGTCATTTATTTTATGAGTTTTTTTTAGAAGAAATGACAGCAAAGTGAAGGCAGCACTAGGCTCCTCTAGATAATTTTCCTAGTGGTGCTGTTAAGCAATTAATTATTAAGCACAAAAGTCAAAAAAATTGCAAGAAAAATGTTCATGTCTTGGCTTTCCATGTTTTCATCCCTGGATGAAAATGTCATCCTCCTTCTTTTTTTCAAAGACTGTTTTGAGAGGGTCTGATGCAACCTTTAGAATTATTTCAGATATCTTACTTCCATGAGCCCCAATATATCTTCATATTTACCTTTTACATGTTGCTAACTTATATATGCAATTTTAACCAGAGGAGCTAATGCCAAATGTAGGGGATTTTATTGTGGTTACAAAGCATCCCGTGTGTTTGCTCTCTTTCTCGTGTGATGTTATGACTTAGGGGGTCTGCCATCTGTTTACTTCAAACTGGAACTAAGCATAAATGTATGTGTGAAAAAATTGACATCTGAGAAACGCAATATGACTTTATTTGACCAAATATCTCATTGTTCCTTTACAAGTTTGGTTTCTGCTTAATTTTAGTTTTCATAAATGTTGGCTGTTACGCAAAAGCACAAACTCTTAAAAAATGCCCAATGTGGTTTGCACTTGGGGGCATGTAGCAATCTTTGCCATACTTAACAAATGAATAAAGAATTGGCTGTAGGCACCAGAAATCTGCTGTGATTTGCCTTTGCTGCATCAAAGAACACGCAACTGGTATGCATTCCAAAATGCCACGTCTCTGCAAAAACATGTTGCAATCCATATTGGTCAGATACACAAAACTGCAGAGATGCTTTTTTGCAGGATTCACAAATGACCCGTAAACACAGCACAGGGAGCAAACACTGCGTTCTGCACATTGTATTCCTTGTTTGCAAATACTTACCTGCAATGCAATTTCAGAAGCAGCTTTCTTGGGAGAATGTTACCAAGTTCTTACACTGTGCTGTTGTCGCTACTATGAAGGTTTGTGTCATGGCTTTAAAAATGAGTACAAAACCATTGTAAATAGATTATCTCTACTCCCTCCCCAATAATGTAAAACATAGTTCATCCCAGGATGCTCTTGTGTTCCAGGTGTGGAACTGCAGAGTATACTTGCCTCGTGCTGGGGGAAGAAATCTCTGTTTTTTTTTCCTTTTTGCTTCAACATAGCTCTATTTTGACTAACAATTTATATTAAAAAAGCTATCCTACATCTGACATGAAATAATTGATAGACATTAAATATCTTTATGTAGAAGCACAAGTAGAGATTGAATACTGGGCAGAGTTCTCCCAGTATTTCAGCTATAACTGAACTTATTTTAGCAGATTAACCCTTGTCTACGTTAAACCTGAAGTTTGGTCCATTTAGGCAGACATCAGGTGCATATACTAATGTAGGAGACAAAAGAAACAGATATTAGAATTAAATAAATGTGAACTGACATCTGCAGTTTCTGGATTGGTCAATAAAGCACAGAGTGGTAGTGGAGCAGAGCTTGCTCATTTTGGGTCTGTTGACCACTGCCAGCCCTCAGCAGTAACCATGGGCCAGCAAGCACCTGCTGTTCAGCTTTTCACTGCAAATGTACAATGGACAGTTTGGTTCTGCTGTCCGGTTGCAGTGTCCTCCTTTGATGATGGCATCTGCAGGCTGCAGGTTACCCTGCTGAAGGAGCTGTATGCTTCCTTGTCCTGAAATGCTGCATCTCCCTCCCCAGCGCTGGGACAGCTGACAGCCTGAGTCTCTGGCAGTCGAGGAAGGAGGATCGAGGCTCATGGACTGCACACAGCCTTAGCTGCAGTTTGTTCTTTAAGTGACTTGTACCTGGGTCATTCCTGTGCAGTGCTCCTTCCTGCCAGGGGAAAGAGGACAGATTTGTGGATTGCAAAGGGTAACATTTCTTTTCCAGCTGGTGTTCACGTAGATGGAGATGCTTCATTCACCTGAGCTCTGCTTAACTTGGGATCCATCCAACCTCTGTAGGGGATTTGATTTTCTGAATATTGTGTTCTAGTTTGGTCAGAAGTTACGGCTGTCATGCAGGAATCTTGTCACAAAATTATTTGGCCTTTTGCAAAGATTAAACTAGATTATATAATAGTTGTTCTAGTTTCATAATCTATGAAACATACATCAGTGTGCTTCTTGAGAAGGCAGTGGAGGCTTTTCTTCTGCTATTATTAAATTTGTAATTTCTAATTACGTCTTGTATTTAATCATTACTGATTTAATACTAATGACAAGCAAAGAATCTTCAAATGACTGAAGATAAAGCCCAAAAAAAGCAACTGGGAATAAGGCAATTTGGAAAGTTTGCAAACAGAGAATTTATTCTTGTTAGGTTAGTCTGTCCTATTTTTGTTACATCCTCTCTGAGTCAGCAGAATTTTTGGAGAACGGGCTAGATGTTCTTCTGATTCATGTATAAATACTGGAGCTGTTTCTTTGTGAAAAGTTTATCTCAAGGCACTCACCAATAGCATTCAATTATGACTGACTTGCTCATAAATTTAACTGTTTGAGCCAAGGTTACTAAAGGTAATAAATACATCAGACAGCAGGATTTTCATTTTTCATACTGTTTGCTCCCTGAACTCCTAAGAGAAGACCTACGTAGGCAGTCTTTCCGCATGCAAATGGTGTTAGTACTTCAGAAGCTCACCACGTATTTTTAGTTCCTTCTTAAGAGCTTCAATAACATTTTGCTCTTAAGAAATGTTCCTTAAAACTGATGTCAGCGTTTCCTGCTCTGTAATTACTGTTTGCCAACATCAGGAGCAGGTTCCCAAAATACTTTCCTCGTATGAGTAAATCTTAACCATGTGATTTGCTCCAGTGAAATCAGTTATCTGTTTTAAATACTGCCTCGGAGATAAAAGGAGATTACAGCATCATACCTCCCACAGAATTTGCCTGCCAGTTTAATTATTTTATAAGCACAGGCCCTACAAAGCACAGCTCTACAGAACTTCACTGGTCTAGCCATGCTGGTTCAAGGTCTGAAATGTGCTTAGACCTTTGTTGCTGGGAAAATCCTTGATGACATACACTGGTTCTCTCTATCAAGAGAATAGTGTTTTTGTCTATGTCATGTGCTGAGTGGGGTAGTGTAGCTGTGTTTAAAGAAAAGCATAGCTCCTTCCATCAGCACAAACTGCATCCAGTTACTCTGCAGACAGAATTACAATGGCAGATGCAATATTGTGTACATGGTCTATGTTTGCCCATTTCCAAAAATGTTTCTGTCTCCCTTGCTGCTGTGTGGGGGGAAAAAAAAAATAAAGAAAACAGTAATGCAACCAGTTATTCATCTTACAGACTGTAAACGAACACTGGAGGGTATGGAGGTGCTTGTGCATTTTAGGTGTTATTTCAGTGGTCTGACTTCGGTTCCTCTACACAACACCTACCACTTGCCTTTAAATCCATTGGAAAAATAAGCTATGAATATTAATCTGCTGAACTGCTGCTAAGTTAAATGGCTTCAGTAGCCTAAGAGATTACCAAGAGGGATAATAAAAAGGCAGCATCAAGATACACCTGAAAATGAGCTACTTGTAGCAGTTGTATAGGGTTTCTTTGTAAAGGATCCTGCCTGCAGAACCAGCTCAGCTGGGGAGGGCTGCCTGCCGTGCTGCACTCCCCTCTCCCTGTCTCATTGGCTATGTTTGGGGGCTGCAAACCTATTACTCTGCGCAAGTGAAGCTCTCAGAGGCATTTGCTTGGAAGCCCCTCTTTTCCTTCCTTCCCATCTTTTAATTTACTGAAGTTGATCGAACTCCATTCAGTTTTTCTGCAAACTTGTGAGAATGTGACTAAGATGCTTTAAGCCTGTCACCAAACGAATCACTTCTGGTATGCAGGGAATATTTGATACCTTGCAAACAAAAGGAGAGAATTCATCACTGAACTCACACTGAGGCTGTAAGAGCATCCTGCTACAGAATGATGCAGATCTCAGAAGCTTACCTTGGTCGGAAATACAAGGCTAATTTGACTTGCTTGGCTAATTGCAAAATGTAAGTGCCTAGAAAATAATGAAGGCACAGATGAAGGGAAAGAAGATAAGACAGAAGTACATTCGTCTAACCATCTGATTATTGACAGAACTGAAGCAAACTTCTAAAAGTACTTCAGTGGATTAACCAAAATGAAAAGGCTGCCATGTAGATTACTTGCTCTCTTCTCCCAGTTCCAGTTATTACTGACAAGAAATTGGAAAGAATCTGAGTAATTATATAAAAGCGGAAAGACGTTTGATAAATTATTTCTGGGTTTTGATCACTTCTTGAAATATTTTGTCTTATGCTCTTGCAGACAAACCAAATGGTCTTATATTATTTTTCTCATAAGATGTTTTTGTTAAGCTCTCTGGCATCTTTTCTAGGCCAGAGAAAATGAAATAGCACTGCATATACTAATTATATTAGAGCTATGGCTGTGCTTCACTTGATTTCTCAACATTGTATTTATTACTTTCTCTGTTTATGCATTCTGTCTTTGACAGAGTTTTGCTGATTTTAACCTGCTATATTTAAAGCATTTTAATATCCAGTGACTGAGAGGTCACAGAGTAATGGAAGTATGGACAAGTCTGGTTCTGAGCCCTTGGCCACAAAGCGAGCTTTAATGATGAGTGTTTGCAAAAACTGGATTGATGGGAAGCTAATAGAAGTTGTTCTGTTTAGTGGAGACCAAAAGAAAAACCTTGGTGTTGCAAAGGTGTTTAAATGGACAGAAAGCACTACTGTGTTTGCCTGGAAAAGAAAATCTTGCTGCGAACCAGGCCTATTTTCTTCAAATAATCTCCAAGGAAACAGCCTCTACCAGGCTAGGATCTGATTACCAGTTGCAGGCCTCAGACCATAGCCATTATTGTTTTAACATTTCTGCCTTCCTCTTTATCTCAGCGTGAACCTGGCTGTATGGGCTGTTGTGTAACTTGACCTTGCTTGGAGATAAAAAGACAGGTTAGCACTCAGGGAGCACAAAGACAGAAGCAAAAAGACAGTATTTAGAAAATAAAGAAAGGAGCTCACACTATATGATTATGTGTAATGCTCAGTGCTGTGCTACGTGGGTGGCCAGCTGAACAGTTCCCTTCCATGAAACCCAGGCAGAATTGCGGAGTTTGTCATCGTTTCTCCATTTTAAACCTTGTCTGTGCAGGGAAGCTGTGGCTTTCATCACCAACATATTAATGTGACCTCAGGTGATTTCCTGCAGTATTTGATCTTAGGAGAAAAGGGAAGGAAAAATGGAAGGAAAAAACATATACATATATAAAGGTTGAGTGCTTCGGGGAAACAAAACAAATAGTAAATCCCAAAGCAGGAAGAACTGAAACTGAATGTTGGAGTTCACTTTTTACTGTTGTTTTACTACTATCCTCTGACCTTTCCACACAACAAGCCAGTAGGCCCAGAGGTCAGCAGTCTTTAAGTTTAAGCATCTCAGGGATGGTAAAGAAAATGAATGCTCAGTGATTACGTGTTCAGTATCTAAAAGCTGAAAAAAGGTAAATTAAGAGGGGAGAGAGATTCTATTGCTATCAGTAGGTCAAACCCATAATGACAGCTGCGCACTGCATAAACGGTCACTGTCAAAACCAAACCAAACCACTGGTGCAAGGCCATAGGGTCCCAACTAAGCCATGGTGGAGGCAGAGTAAGTGATATATTTCCTCATCTCACCACCTCATCTCACACACACAGAGCAACCCAAAACTCAGCTAATGATAGCTTGCTGTTTCTATGATTCCATAAAGATTTCAAGCCAAGAGCAGGAGAAGCATGTTTTTTTTCATAGCAGACCATATGGCAGGTAATAAATACCTGAGATTCTTATTGCTGGTAACTTCCTGCATAGCCATGGGAAGAAAAAGTAATGTCTGTAGCAGGGTTTTCTAACAGATAATACCACGTTGTTCTTCACGCATTCTCACTCTCTCTTTTATCTTTAAGTTATAAGCTCTTCAGACCCTCGTTGTGCTCTGATCGCAGTCGAAGCATTTTAGTCCTATTACATTACATGTCAGAACAGAGAAAGGAATTACAGCTCAGATAGCTCTGGCCTGGTGGGACTTCTGTTTGCAGTCTTGTCTTGATTTCAAATGGTTCCTCAACATTGTCTAAGATTCTTGCTAAAAACACAACAAACCAACATGTGATCCTGCTCATCCATACCGGTGTTCTGGCAGTGGGAGGAACTGGTGCTTGTGGGGAGATGGCCCATTCATAGCATTCTAGGTTTCAATTAGCTTTTCCAGCTATTATTTACACGTAGCAGAATACATCCTGTATCCTTGGCCTTTGGGCTTCTTGAGACCAAACCAAGGATTAAGCTGCTTGGACCTATAGCCATCAGCCCTGGCTTTGCACTGCAAACAGAACAATTCTATACCTGAATTCACTTCAGAAATACTTGAGCTTCTCAACAGAGACAATGCATTGATATATTTGGAAAGCTTTCTTTTTCTCATTGTTTTACCTTGTGTGAATTGTATTTGCTGAAGGGTGACCAAAAAGCAAAAGTCCCTAGGGAACTAACCAGCATTAAGCCTGTTTAGAGCATTCTGACACAGTTAAATGGTTCTTTTTTAACTACTTGATGGGAAAACAAGTTGACTTTGTGTTTTTCCCCTTTCCAGACTCTGACAGCACCCGCTCCATTTGCAGATGAAACAAGCTGTCAGTGCCGAGCGCCCCACGAGAAGCTAACCATTGCACAAGCCCGCCTGGGAACACCAGGTATGTGTAGAGAGCTACATCAGCAGGACCATGAGTGCTCCAAAAGTGCAGGCTCCCCCTTGCCAAAAAAAAAAAAAAAAAAAAAAA
>WBMW01006238.1:819554-836419 GCA_013396635.1 Penelope pileata | reverse complement strand
AAAAAAAAAAAAAAAAGGAAGCCACTAACCAGAGGGGTGAGGTGATATAGGGGGAAAAAAAAGGAAAAAATTCAAAAAATCCAGAAGGCATAACTGACTAGAAAGGCAGAGGGAAAAGAACAAGACATATGGTGGAACTCTGAATGAGACAGGAAGATGACATTTTTGCTAAATTAGAATACAGGGATGATGGATGATAATAAATAGGCTAAGTCTGAGAGAAAACAGCAGAGCACAGAGAAGAAGAAGTAATAAGCAGGATAAAACTCTACAAGTTCACCCACAGAGCATTTTGAATATCAGAACAGGAGTAAATGTCCACAATGATCTTATCTGGGAACAAAAACCTGTTCAGCTGAATTAAGTGCAACTTGTTTCAGGTCTGGAAAATCACTGTTGTGTTTCTTTCTTCACAGTTGACAGACCTGTCAGAGTGTATGCAGATGGGATATTTGACCTCTTCCACGCTGGCCATGCTAGAGCTCTTATGCAAGCCAAAACTCTCTTCCCAAATAGCTACCTATTAGTAGGAGGTAAGATCAGAGTTATTTATTGCACTGAATTTTTGCTCCTATGCTTCAGCATCAGTTATTGCTGTGCTCTCACCCCCAGCTGTTTATGCACTATGACTTTGAATGCTGCTTTCACTCTGGGGGTTTTCTATAGGTGATTTGCCTTGACTTGCATCTTACAATTGCATCAATTAAAGTAAAAGTCAAATTCTGCCCTCAGCAGCACAGGCACAATTCCCATTCTAGTTAAAGTGGGTACCTGCATGACTCTGAGCTTAGAATAGCTCCATATGAATAATTTACCTTCTTCAGTTATTCACTCAAAATTGTTCAAAGAGGGAGAATAGAAGTTGTGATCAACCACTCATTTATTTCTGGCTTCTCGGTCCCTCTGCCAGTCAGGCACAGCCCACATCCTCTGGCTGCTGGGTCAGTACTGTGTCTGCAAGCCCATCAGCAGAGAAGCTGAATCCAGCCCATTGTCATTGGAGACCTAGATGTAGGTCATGACTTGAGCGTGTTTTTCAGCTCACAAGTGTCCCCAGGCAGGTTACGTTCTTTTCAGCTTTTTCCACTAATATCATTTTTTTTTATTTTTTTATTTTTTTCTCTGTGTGGCTTGCTATCAGATGCTCTGCAGTTGGCATATGCCAGGGAAGTCACCGGAGAGCGGCTGTTTCCTGCCTAGGTGGCTGTGCAAGCACTGCTCCCATGAGGCCCCATGAACATGCATTTCAGTTCCAGTTTCCCTGCACCTTCGAGTTTGAGATATGTCTCATAAACATTGCATGACAACATTCAGCTGCTCAAACGTTTACAGAAAAAATAATAAAAAGAATGTGAATGCAACCTGTGGACGCTTTGTAAGATATATTACGTTGCACGTTTGTTCCAAATCTGTTACAAGTCGGGGGCAAAAAGACCCAATGTAGAGGAAAAGCAAAATCTCCTTTTAAACACGATCTCCAGTTTTACACTTAAGTTTATGAATGGTGACAATTCACATGGAGCTTCCTGGAAGAGAAATGACATCTCTTTGTTATGAAGGAAGAATCTAGGACTTTTATTTTCCTCTTCATCCAGATAGCTTGCAGAAGAAACAAGTGGAGGTGCAATAGTGTGAAGCTTAAAAAATGAAAGTTATGTAGATTTTGCTCTTGTTTTTAAAAGGAAGAGGTGAAATGGTTGTGTCACAGATCAAGGAAGGAGCTCTGGGGCGTAAACCTACCTTTGTTGAATTTCATGGCATAGCTCCACTTTGCCCTTTATTTTTGGAGTTTATTTTTTTTATTTTTGGCTGCTTTGTACTAAGCAGCCAGCACTCATTAGTACCTTTTCCCAGCAATGCACTGTGTCTTAGCATGTTTAAAAAATGGCACTTTTCCACACCCACATACAATTTGTGCTGCAAAAGCGCTGGTGTCACGTGCGTTGGTGGGCATCACAACCAATCCCTTTTATTTCTTGTGAAAACGATTACTTGGAGCTAAGTTTTTTTAAAGATATTTATACCTTCCCCAATCAGTCATTAGAACAGGATGATAGAACTAAAAGGAATTGCAGACATGTGGTGTCTGCACTCTTATGTGAACAAATTTAATCAAAAATTGAAATCACATCTTTCTACAGAATTCAAACAAAAATTACTACTTTCCAATAATTTTAGCAGAGCCTTTCTTCCAGGAGAGAGTAGCTTTAAGATGACGTGACGTCTGCAAATAAATATAAATACAGTCTCAGAAGGGATCTTTCTGTTGCAAATGCTTTGATATCCATTAAATTTCTTGACAGCAGGCATCAAAATGATGTAATAAGAGCGAGTAGCATTTAACTAGCTAAATATATATAGGTATTATTATCTGACTTTGAATTTTGCCTGAACTCCGGGGCTTTCTAAGCCCTCCTACATTTTTCCTACTTTAAAGGTCTTTAATGACCTTAATGACCATTTTAGATCTCAAAAAAGACTGTGTCTTTGCCAGAGCCTCATCTGATATGTTGATGTTTTCCAGTTAGGAAGAAGTAGCAGCTGTAGGGCTGCTATCACATGCCTCTGCAGCACTGATAATGTTGCATTTATCATTTGTCAAGTATATTTACTGTTTGTCCAGGTGTCACAGAAAAGTAAGATCCAAAGGCACGAGTTTGACCTGTGGTGAAGGACAACCACTGTCAACCCAATGAGTATCAAATTATTCCATGTGGGGAGTCAAATGACTATTGTAGCTATAATAATGGGCAGAATGACAGCTATGGGGACAGGCCATTGCATCTTATACAACATTATGTGGGTGGAAGGATAATAGCCAACTTTTATAGACCCCCAGTAACATGGACGTTGCTTCCCCCTCATTTTAAAAGCAATGTGACATAGTATTGGCACATCTGGAGTTAAAGATGCAGGATTCCTGGACTCCACTCTTTCCACTAGAGCATATGGCTTCTTCCAGTCCTTTCCACAGGGTTTCCTTCTGCGATTTCCCATTTGATCATGGCACAAGCCTTATTTCTTTCTATGAAATCTGCTGAAATCAAAGCTAAACTCAGAGACAGATTCCTATAAAATCTGCCATGACTTATTTTCTGTCAGTGTTTATTTTGTGAGAAACTGTTCTGCTGTGATTTAGAGCTGTGTGGGCAAATTAATCATTTAGAACTTTGTTTACGTAAGAACAAACCTTTTTATTGCAAGGGTGGTTGAACACTGGAAGAGGATGCTGTGGCGTCTCTGTCTTTGGGATGTGGCCCTGAGCAACTTGCTGCAGTTGACTCTGCTCCAAGAAGGGGTAGTTGGATTGGGTGTCCAAGCACCTTCCTGCCTCAACCATTTTGTGATACCTGAAGTTTGTGAGCACTGTGTGATTGCTGACACTGTACTTTCTGTTTATTTTTAAAGCATTTTCCATCACTCCTGAAATCCCCACTTGTAGTGGGATTCACTTGCCTCAGCATGTGCCCATGGTACCACTTCTGATGTCCTACAGTATCTTACTTGGGCTCTGGCTGTAGCTCCAGAAAGGGAAGGATCTCTCATAAATCTATGGTTGTACCTGTCAACCCTGAGCAGAACTCTTAGAGGCCCTGGAGCTCCCCAAAATTAGCTAAGCTGATAACTAAGTGCTTAATGGAATTATCAGGAAGTAATAAATGGCTGGTAATGGAAATTCTACTGCAGGTGGAGCCATTTTGTTGATACTTCGATATTTTAGTTTGCAGTGATGATTTAACTCATAAGTTCAAAGGCTTCACTGTGATGAATGAAACTGAGAGATATGAAGCCCTCAGACACTGTCGCTATGTCGATGAGGTCATCAGAGATGCACCCTGGACGCTGACACCAGAGTTCCTTGAAAAACATAAGGTATGCTTCTCCCCTTATCCCTCCCTCCCCTGGACAGACCGACAGTAGAAGATTAACAGCAAGCCTGTGAAATTGTATCAACTGGAGTAAATTATTTAATTCAGTTAAATCCAGCCACCAGTGTTAGGTGCACTGCTTGCTTGCCCTCAGTCTTTGTCAGAAAGTGCTGTATTTTTCTTGTCTTTTTTCCTCAGTAAAACTTTGTTGGGGGTGATTTCTCAGAATGCTGGGATAATTTTTGAATGGCAAAATAACACTGAAGAATCATCCATAAATTGACGTTCAGGAAAGGAGGTCATGAACCATTAAAGTTATCACATCAGGACTAAAGTCCTATTAAAGTCCTGAATTAAAGGCATATTTCTTATTAATGTCAACAGGTGCAATAGTTGGGCAGACATACATAAAAACATGCATCCTCTAAAGGGCAAAATATAATTTCTTACATGCTGTCAATCTATGATGATTCTATGAACTGTCTTGCAGTACGTGTCTTAACAAAAACATAATTAACTAAATGTACTTTAGTGCCCACCTCAATGAGAGATGAACAGACAGCATGACAGTTCCTGGGTGTGCTGATCTTGAACACTCTAAGAACAGCTCTAGGGGGCAGAATCAATAATCCTGCCTCTGTAGTTTTGCAAGTAAAGGCTATGCCACTTAACTCTTCCAGTAGTAGTAAAAGCAGAAACAGCTGTCTTAGGTTTTCTACAGAATATCCCACAGAGACAGCCAGAGCAATGTGTTAATGACAATGCTTCTGGAGTCAAGCTTTCTGTTCTACAATAATTGATCACAGATCATAGCAGTTTTAGGCCTAAATCTAGTGCAATATTCTAGGTGATGGCTTTAGGATACGAATGTCAAAAGCAAGTCAGCTGAAGTCAAGAAAAGAGTTGATCCTCCACCACGACCCCTCACTGAACCAAAATTCAGTGATGGTGGCATGTGATTCTTCTTCTGTTCACTGGCAGATTGACTTTGTAGCCCACGATGATATCCCGTACTCCTCCGCTGGCTCGGATGATGTATACAAGCACATAAAGGAGGCAGGTAAGAGGATCTTCACAGTTTTAGCACCTTTCTTTTCAGCCTCAGCTCAAACTCTCTTACTGCCTTTTGACCACAGCTGCTGGGAGAGAGGCAGCAGAGATAACACCATGTTCTCTTACACCCTAAAATCAGGTATTGCTGAATTCAGCAGAAAGATTCACTTTGTAAAACCACAGAGGATGTCCTTGGCTGAATTCCTGCCATAACACCCAGGAAAACACTCAATTCTGTCATAAAGGAGTCACATCTTTTTTTTTTTTTTTTTTCCAAAATAATTTTAGGGTGCTCAACTAAGAGCTCTGAACCATTGGAAACGAGTTCAGTTCCCATAGCAGCCCAGCCAACTGCAGTGGCTTCTTGGTAACTGCAAACTGATGACTCCTTGACACAGAACAGTCCTGAATATGGGAAGGCACACCGCCAGCCTTCAGGAGTCATTAGGATCCGCTTCTGATTTACACAGAGGCTTCTTTTCACTACACCGGCAGAGAGTTTAAGTCAGTGCCAGACAAATTAATTTGGCATGACCATTTAGCAGGTTGTTTGACTACCATATTGCGTTGAATGTGAACATGCTGAAGTCATCAGGAGTTTGTCTTCAGTTCGTGGAAGCTGATCTAAGCAGAGCATGTTAAGCCACTGTTTGCCAGAAGCAGCTATCCCAGCACAATGAACAGTGCAAGAGGAGGAACCCATCATTCCTTTCTTCCACTGCTCCCTGGAGGTGCTGCTTCGAACAACAGAGAAGCCACCCTCTTCCTGGTCTACATAAATGTCTGGAGGCTTAAAAAATTCCAGAACAAATCTGGCTGATGGTAATTTGTAGTGCAAAGTGACATTCTCAAGCTATACAATGACAGCAGCAGAGCAGGTATTGACCTGCGCTGTACAAATAAGCTTTTTATAGCAGCAGTTCTTGATCTTTTTCCACTTGCAAACGTCACTATGGTATCAGACTCACAACCCTCCTTTGGGAACTGCTGTTCTACAGCTTCAGAGCCAGCACCAGCTTACTTTAATAGGTGATGGAACAAACATACCTGTGGTATGGATGGGTATCTATGGGATGTACAAAATACGTGCTGGCTAGGAAGCTATTTTGCATTAGGTCTGTGAAGCGCCCAGTTCATAGTACAACATGACAGGTACAACTTGACAGGCGCCCTTGGTGCCGCTCCGTCATTATCAGACTGAGCTGGAGAGTGCCCAAACTTGGCACATCCTTCTCTGTTGTTGTTAGGAATGGGCATAATGCGTGTAACACCCTTACAAGAAAATCAAACTTTGTTGGCACAGCAGAATATGAGCTCATAACTTCAGGGAGTTGTCTTCTGTCCTCTGTCCATTGCTGAAGGATGCAGGAGAGGTTCCTTCAGTCTTGTATGACTGAAATTTGTTAGATGTAAAATGGGAATAATGCTACCTTAGTTTTGAGATCTAATAATGTAATAGTCTTAATGCTCCAGAACAGCATTATTACTGTAATTAACTTCTCCTAGGGTGTTTTGTTTTAAATAGAACAATTTTGTGGATGCATTTGTGCGTTTTCCTTAGTTCCAGTACACCCATTTTCCCACATCAAATTGCTAGAGAGCAGAAAAACAATTGGGAAGTTTGGAGCTCCTTGTGTAGATTCCCATGGACTACTATTTCCCCACTCTGGTCAATGGGTGGGAGGGTACATGGACAACTGTGAGCTGTGCAACAGCGTTCTGACTAAACCTCTGCACATCTATAAACAATTAAGTTTGAAGATATGAATCAGTCTAATACATGAAGAAAATGAAAGCAAAATCAGTTACTAAAGATAATGTTCTCACATGTGGCTTTGTACACTTACTTGAAAACTATTCAGCATTTGGCTTAGCAAGGGTAGGGTTTGGCTCTTGTTAATGAATTCTTGTAGCTCCTATTTATAGAGGCTTCTGGCTTAAAGTGGGTTTTGCTGCTTCCAAAAATAGTTTCCTGAGTGACTACTGCATGCCTGAAAAGCGTGATCAGGGAAACCTCTCTGCTCATGATTAAAATAATCTAACTTTGAGCAGAATACTAATTAGAGATCATAAAGAAAAGAAATCAAAAATCATTTAGTCACAAAAGGCTGCTAAGCTTCTTGATTCCTTCACCATTTCTTTTTCTATCCCTGTGAAACTGGCTAGCAGTGCCTGCCTACTTTTAGGGAATGTGAGGATTAATTTGTCAATAGCTATAGCACCCTTTTAAGACAAAGCACTACTTTTTTTTTGCAAAACCATTTCTAGTCTCAACTCACAGCTCTCTCATTAGCAGCTTAATGTTGCAATTATATACAAGCAATAGTAGTAATTTTTGTAGCCCTAAGTAACTACTGAAGCAAGGTGGGCTAGTACTCTGCTGTTACTGCCTTTGTGACTTGTTTTAACAGGTCAGGTGATCCTGTCTTGATGAGGAACAGTTAAAAAGCTGTTGAGGAAAATCCAGCAGCATTAATAAATTGCCAGTTTATTAGTTGGAGAAGGGAGAGTGATTATACAACCCCTGATGTGGCTAGCTGTACATGAGGGAGGGGCTGTAGAAACTGATGGCCTCAGTCCCCACAGTGCATCCATGTTTGTGCACTCCACCATTGCTCTCATCTTCCTGATAGCAGCTGCAGGCAACTCCTGGGTGTTTTCTGTTTATTGTAATGAAGAGTACACATCTTATTCCTTAAGGTGCTTTGTGGTTTTGGCCAGTGTTTTTTTTTACTTAGCAGAACAAAGACTGTCACATAGTGCAACAGAAGAGTGGAGGGGAAAGTGGAAATACACGAGAGCGCAGCAGATGATGGCTTTTCAATAGTGTGAGTGGAAGCCAACCACTTCCCCCAACCTTTTATGTAACATTAAAGAAGGGCTGACTAAGGAGCCTCTGCCAGTCTGGTAACTTCAGCATCATGACTGTCACTGAGCATTGGGTAAGCTTTAGCCTTTCTGCTGGCTGAGGAAAAATTAACCATACAGCAACCTCGTGCCTTCTCTAAGCTCACAAGGAAGAAGAGGAAAGAACTAGGAATAAGATTGCAAGTGTCTTGACTTTGGTTAGGAATTTTGTGTCCCTTCTCAGCTACCTGCCGCAGTGCCAGGTCCTGCCGTGCTTTCCCAGCTGGCTTTCTTTTCCCACTTTGCTCAGGAATGTTCGTACCAACGCAGAGAACTGAAGGTATCTCAACATCAGATATCATCACAAGGATCGTCCGGGATTACGATGTGTACGCCCGGCGCAACCTCCAGCGAGGATACACCGCCAAAGAGCTGAATGTTAGTTTCATAAGCGTAAGTACACTGGTCCACATTTGCTTCCAAAATGTTCTCTCCTAGGACCCCAAAGGTACCCCGAAGGCTAAAATAGTGTACCTTCCCCCTGCTGTTTTTAAAATAGAAGGCAGAGCTGGGAAGAACTTAATTTAAAACAAATTGGTAAGCTGAGTATAGTTTTAATTACTCCTATTAATTAGCAGCTTCATTTCCATTTTTGGTTTTCACATTTGTAACTAAACTGCTGCCCTGTTCCTCCTTGAGCTGTAAATGACTTAATCACATAGTGAGAAGGAAACCAGCCCCACAGCTGCAGTCTTCTCAAATGCGGGTACAAGTAACAATTTGTTTCTTTATTCCCATTGTGAGAAGGCAGCATAGAAAGCAAAGATTTTGATAACCAAACTTACTCTACAGAGTGATAAGATTTGGGAAAAAAAGAAACAACCCAAAACAACAGAAAGCTTCTGAGCCACGAGATAACTAGAGATGGCTAAAATGGGTTTTAAAACACAAGGAAATATTTTAGGAAGTTAATGCTGAAGAGTTCAGAAATCAAAATATGTAGCACAAGAGCATAAGTAGGGCAAGAGTGCTGTTTGGAAGGATTGCTCAGAAAAATTTAGCACACGGAACTGCACCTTACCCTCCAGTAAACAGTAACAGAAATGAGTTTACTTCCCTTCGTTTTCTGTTACAAGTCCTAACTTAATGCCTCGAGATAACCTACATTACTGAAATCTTCTTTGTGATTGGGCTAGAGCATGGTTGGCCATCCCCCCTCCTTCTCTGGAGCTGGGAAACCCCCTTGTGAAGGACTGAATTGTGTCATTTCTTGAGGATTTTGTTTACTTGTTTCTTATTTTGAAGTCTGACAGATAAATCACGCACATAGGGCATAAATATTTATTTCTTTGTGTTTCTTTTCAGTCTTTTATGCCTCTAAAAAAATCCTGCTCTAAGTATTTCACCCATAAGGATCGCTATTGCAAGTATTGATTAGGGCATGCTGGATGCCTTGGGGTTCTTAAAGTTATTCTTTAACTGCTCTGAGGTTAAGATACCATTACATGTCTTATGCTTCCCCCAGTCCCAAACCTATGTATTCTGAAGCCCTCCTGACATTTGGTTATTTAGCTTATGGTAATTTAAATGCAGAACTACTACTTTTCACAAGAGGCTTTTTGTGTTTCAAAATAAAAAATGGCATTTCACCAAGTCAGAAAAGTGTTGGTTTCCTAGGTGAAGGAAGGCTACCTACTAGGTGCAAAATGAGTTAAGCTTTTTTGGACTTTAATGATTTTCTTTGGCCTTGTGGCCTGCAAAGCCAGTTCTAGTGATTGATGAGCCAGCATAACCCCGGCCTGTCAGCACTGAACAGTATGTATTTTGAAAGTAAAGTGCCAATTAAACGAGGTTTGCAGGAAATTAAAAGCTGATAGTGTGCTGTGCTGCTATGGAGATCATTCTATTTTCAGGGGCACAAGTTTAGCTAGTTCTGTATACTGTACTTTCGAGGAGCACAGAAGCATTTCAGGACAAAAGCCCTTTAACCCTGAAGTATTTTAGAAGCTTGGCCAGATAAGGGCTCTGTCACATTGTCTTCACTTTTCTTTTTCTGTGCTACTGAGCAATTAAGAGTTTGCTCTCTTTTCTACTAAGTTTTCCGGCCACAAGCCACTAGCCTACACACACGTTTCTGTTGCAGTCAGAAGCTCAGAGGTGAATATTTCCTTCTGCTCTGCAGAAGTTGACCAAAGTGGCATTTGGGACCAAGTCAACATCCAGGCTGGCAAGTGAGCAGCAGGATGCATTTGCTAGGAAACACAGGGAGATGTGCCTTTTGCTTGCTGATAAGTCTGAGCTGTTCATTTCTCACTTGTTTTCTTCACAAGATTCACAAAATTTTCAAAGTGCATTCAGTTTGTACAGAGTCATGTACTGGCACAAATGTAGTAATCATGTAAAACATTCTTTTCAATATGCACTTTCTGCACTTCATTACCCATATATTAAATTTTTATATATAAATCTCATGTGAGAATAGTTAACCAAGGCCATGTGTGTTGGGATGCAGTAATGAGATTTTTTTTCCTTCCCTGCATTTAGTGTCTCATTTTTCCCAAGTCCCTTTATATTAATCTCTGTCCTTACTTTCAAAATAGGAGAAGAAATACCGCTTTCAAAACCAAGTGGACAAAATGAAAGAAAAAGTAAAGAACGTAGAGGAAAAATCAAAAGAATTTGTTAACAAGGTGGAAGAGAAGAGCCATGACCTCATTCAGAAATGGGAAGAAAAGTCCAGGGAATTTATTGGCAACTTTTTAGAGCTGTTTGGACCCGATGGAGCCTTGGTAGGTATTCTGTCATCCCAGGAAGTCTGAGTGTTTTTTTTTTTATTTACCCCCTGTAGCACAGATCAAGAGCAGATTCTTTTGCTGCGGTCTGTATTTTGAAAGCCAGCACAGTAGGCTAACACCAGACCTGCTTGCTGAGTCCAGTAACACGTGCCAGTACTGCAGCAGGAGGATTTGCAATGTCTATTGCTTCTGTGGGACAATTTCTGTCTTTCATGTTTCTAATTTTTTTTAACAAGTGTTATGTCCCGCTGTGAAATAAGTTGCAATATTGGATATGATACTCTATTCAGTAGTTCTGCCACATACTAAGCAAACAGACTTAATACAGTCTATTTTTCCCTTTAGCACTAAATGGGAGCGCACAGACATTAGAGAGAAATTACACATTGAAGTCAGTGAGAGTAATGGCAACATTAAAAAATTTGTTCTGTCATCCTCTGTACTCAACATTAGAAGATGACAATTTTCTAGCTGTAAAAACTACTGATTTAAAGTTCTGAGAAATGATCTCACATGTCTGGTGGACTGGGCCATCTAAGTGACTGCAGAGAATTTTCAGGTAAAGCTGAAGCACTTTTGATGGCTCCTTGGTAAGTGCTGGCTCCACTGAACCCATTTACCAAGGATCTACAGGTGCTTTGGAAAGGCAGTTGAGAGGCTGTAATAGTATCATTCTGGGGAGAAAGCCTCATACCTTACCTCCTCAAACTAAAATCATGCAACGAGTGGTGAGTCGGTGACAAAACAGAATCCCAGAAGAATGCTGGCCCCCATCTTTCAGTTCTGATAGCTTGTCAAACATTCAGAAGCTTTGTTTTCCTGCAATGTTTCCCATTGCTACCTTGAAACCAGGAACAAAACTTCTTTTGAAAGCAAAAGTTATTATCTGTTTGTGCAGAACTTCTTACCTTTTCTTGTTGGGAGCTGGTCCTTTTCCAACGACGTCTCTGTGCACACGTGTTCTGGTGAGAGCCCAGGCCCCAGCCAAACCCTTCAATACCGGCATGATCTCAGACATGCTGTTTGAGCTGCAAGCTCCAAGTGAAGCTTTTGTTCAGTTTGAGAAGTTTGTGCAAGTCCAGATGAGAGGAGCAGGCAACACAGAGTAAGGTGAGGGGAGCAGAGTAAACTAGACAAATACTCCAGCAGAACAGCAGGATGCTGCAGTGGTACTTTTTCAGACCATGGCTTGCACAGTCAGGCAGCTCCCTCCTCACTTGAAAGCAAACGTTTTGCGAGGGGATTGTGCAAAGCTTTAATTGCTTATGGATTACTGTTTGAGAATAGAGGCAGCAGGCCAGAAAAAAAGCAGTTTAAGAGTAGCGTGAAGCAGATACCACTGGAACACTTGTGAAGAGCCAACACGCACATAATGTTCTCTCATCCTACTTTTATCAGTCCATAATTGAACACCATACCATCATGAATAGTACACTCTGTTGAAAGGATCATAGCAGAGCTTCTGTTTATAAACAAACCCTCAGCAAGATTCATATGAATGGTGAATTAAATAGCCCACACGACAGCCATGTCACAACTCAGAGCCACCAAGCTGCCTCTTATTGGAGCTCTCACCTTTTCTCTGCCATCGCTTGCCCCATTGATTACAGCTCCACAGAGAAAAGCCTAAAAGAAGGCTTCAGAACAGAGACTGCATCTTTACCATCTCCTTACAGCTATGTCTGTCCTGGGCAAAGGCAGATGCTCCCTGAACACCGCCTGTCCCAGTCTAACAAGTACCTTTGTTAGCAAATTGTTCTCTGGTAGCATCATTTTCCTTTGGGAAGTGGAGACTGTAAACCCTTCTGATGAAGAACCCAGCTTTACCTGCATTGACCACATCCACATGAAGAGCGCTTTGGTTGCAAGTTAGTGTTCCCAATGTGGAGATGGTCCCGTGGCCATAGGTGCTGAACAAACAGAGCCAATGCAAACAGATCACATGAAATCCACACAAGGCGAGATGTGTTTGGCTGTGCAGAGAGAGGAAGAGAATTTCAAAGCCTTGATCCTAGTCCCCTGCTCTA
Organism: Penelope pileata; assembly: GCA_013396635.1. Taxonomy (NCBI): domain Eukaryota; kingdom Metazoa; phylum Chordata; class Aves; order Galliformes; family Cracidae; genus Penelope; species Penelope pileata. The sequence continues at coordinate 823,828 of WBMW01006238.1, read as the reverse complement.
GCCACTCAAAACTGCACACTGAGGACATTTAAAAGCCTTTTGGTGATAAACATTCTACAGAATTCAATTTATGAGAGAAAAGCTGCTCTGCGAAGGGCTTCCGGGGAGGTGTTGTGGCATTTACTGAGTTAATGTCTGGACCACAAAGTAGGAAATCTGATGCAATCAGAGACCTTTGCTAAGAAAAAGCCTTAAGAGTCCAGAGGAGTGACTCTCCTTGCTCTCTTGTAGGAAAAGCATCGGTGACAGTGAGCTGAGAGGTGTTGTGCCTTTTTAAAATCAGTTTGAGCCTTGCAGCAGGAAAGACTTTTAAAATAATGATAACTTGCTATTAGTGTCAAAACTGTTATTAACATTAATTTGCCCTATCAGTGTTAGTTAGATGTTGCTTTTAATGTTGACAGTAAAAGTACAGGAATCGTTACGGGTGTGCTAGATTCCTAGATCAGTAATTTGCATTCCATTAATATGCTATTATTATTTCACAAATAGTTATTATAATACACTTTATGCTAGCATCAATTTTCTAAAAGTAAGGGCCACGTAACCCACAAAAAATAGCAGCTTCTGAAAAAGGTCAGAGTCAGTTTTCAAACTGTAAAGTTGTGTGTAATTTATTTATAATTTTGCTCACCTGTACAATTCTCCGCACACATTTTTTTGAGAGAAAGTCACAGAGGTGTCAGAAGCAACAGCGATTAACTTGGCACTAAACCTTTGTTCTGCCTGGAGAGAGCATCCCAGCACAGCCTGACACACAGTCCCTGATGGCAGGCACGGGACTCCACAGAAATGGAACTCCACAGGGGGATTAACCTCACCTCATTTCAGAAGGCTACGAGCAAAGAGCAGCTGCATTTCAGATTAGCAGAAAGTAAAGCTTATAGGATACGGCTTCTGCATCAGTCTTCCTCTCAGAGGGGGATGAGCCGTCCCCCCAGAGGGCCAGTTTCCCTCTGCTTCGTGCACAGAGGGAGTCAGGCACGGCCATGCCAGGACATGGCTGCGGCACCACAGACACTTGGAGGCTCGGGTCAATCTTGTGGGCTGCAGCTGGAACCCAGGGCTGGCATTCCAAATGTGCCACACATCCACAGCCTGAACCTTGAAAGTCTGTGGAAAAAATCAGTAGCTCGAAAGCAGTAGTCCTCCATAACGCCTTGCTGTTGCCTGTTTTGTAAAACAAAGCCATATCAACAGGTAGGCAATGTAATTTGGATTGCCTCACCTCATGTAGCCCGTAGGTCTCAATGTAGATCCCACCCTAAAGCAGCATGGATGCCACTGAAAGCTACAAAATTAAGAACTGGGAAAAATGTTTTTATCCAGCCATAAGTTTGCCAAAAGCAAAGTATTATCTCCCTAAACCGTTTGGATGTATCTGAACCTGCTTGAACCAAGGCTTTGAAATTCTTCTGCTGTCTTCTCAAAAGATTCCGACACACAGCCTTGTCTAACCCTCTGGTATTTCAGGTGGGTTGTTAATGCTGGTTTTATTTATTCAGCAACAGTGGCCAGGGGACGGCCCCCATGAGGAACACCTGGATTGCAAAGATGTGTGGGTGTCGCATACCCTGGAAGCGCAGGGCTGGGGGGAGAGGAGTCATCCTGCAGTCAGGAATGGCACCGCCACCTCCTCCCGCATCTGGCCTTGGTTTTAGCTGGCAACCTGGTGCTTCTAGCACCCCTGTGAGAGGCAGTGGGGACTGCCTGGGCACTCCCCCAGCTGCAGGTGTGAGTGCATCGGGCTGTTCAACAACCAAACCCGCTGCTGAGGCGGGGAGCAGGAAGACGGCCTATGGCTCAGCTGAGGTCCTTACCAGGAAGATGAGATTCTCCTTTCCAGCCCAGGGTACAGTCAAATGCTCGCTGCCAAGTGGGATAGGTGGAGTAAGGACAGGCAGTGACTGGCCAGGCTGGGACACTTCAGTTTCCCCCAACTGTGGTGGCACACACCATGAAGCATCACAACGTTACTGAGCTTTTTAGGTGTCAGGGGTGGGAGAGAGTCAAAGTGTTTTGTTTGACCAGGATAAAAATAGATCAAACATCATGTTTTCAGTAGGTGTTAGTTTCAGGGAGAGGATGAAACAGACTAAATCAAACCAACACGCTGGGTGAACAATTGTCTGACTGGTCGGGCTGAAAGGGGTTTGCAAATGGGGTTCCATGGGGCTAGCAGCCAGTCACCAGGGGGGCTCCCCAGGGCTCCCTTTTAGGGCCAGTTCTCTTCTAAGTTTCCATCAATGATCTGGACACAGAAGTCGAACACACACTAAGTAAGTTTGTAGGTGATACTGAATTAACAAGAGCTGTTGACTCCCTGGAGGGAAGAGAGGCCTTACAAATCTTGACAAATTAGAGGGCAATCACCAATCCAATGAAAATTAATAACAGCAAGTGCCAGATTCTGCACCTGAGATGGGGCAGCCCTGGATATACGTACAGACTGGGCGATGAGAAGCTGGAGAGCAGCCCTGTGGGAAGGGATCTGTCTGGGGATTCGGGCTAACGGCAAGTTGACTCTGAGTCAGCAGTGCGCCCTGGCAGCCAAAAGGGCCAGCTGTACCCTGGGGTGCAACAGGCCCAGCACTGCCAGCCAGGTGAGGGAAGGGATTGTCCCACTCTGCTCTGTGCTGTGCGGCCTCACCTCGAGCACGGAGCGCACTTCTGGGTGCCACAATATAAGAAGGACATAAAGCTGTTAGGGAGCGTCCAAAGGAGGGAATAGCAGACATGGGAAGGGGAAGAGGAACAAAATGTAACCTCAAGCTGAGAAAGCCTGGAGACTTCAGCTGCCCAAGCAGCACGCCCAGAACCCAGAACGTATCTCTGCAGAAGTATGTTGCTCTCCGATCTGAATTACAATTTAACTTTGCTGGGGATGGCTTTTCCATTCCAGCTGAGCATCACCTATGAGCTGGCTGCCGGCAGTCCAAGCAACACTGAGAGCTCTTGCTCCTCATTTCCAAGAGCAGAAACGAGTAACTGTGATTCTGAGCATTCAACATGAAGCCTGCAGCAGCCGTGCAGCACAAGCCCCATCTCCTGTAATACCCAGTCCCAGAGCCTGACTGCAAGGCCACAGCAGCACCAACAAGCAGCAGCATTTGCCTTACTGTAGCAGAGCACTTGCCTGAAAATTTGGTCGGTTCTACTCTGCCAGCTCTGGCAGGTCCCCACTCAGCTTTACCAAGCAAACAATAAAGCCCAAAGCAGAATTATACGGCCTGCGCGTGTTTCTCTTTTTAACAGATGCCTGAATTCAGGCATTCTCACCCCTGCCTCCCAGTTTAAAGGTTCGGGTTGTGCATGCGCCAGGTGCCTGGAGAAGCGCTTGCCAGCATCTGGCAGGCACTGGGCTGCCTCCCTGCAGAAGAGAACGAGGAAAGCAGTCTGTGGGCCTGGCAAAGAGTGGAGACAGGACCCTGAACTTCAGGAGAGCGAACTTCAGGCTGTTCAAGGAATTGTTGGACGAGATTCCCTGGAAAACTGTCCTTAGGGATAAAGGAATGGAACTGAGCTGGCAGCTCTTTAAGGACATCTTTCCGAGAGCGCAAGAGCTCTCCATCCCTCAGAATTAGCAAGCAGGCAGAGGAAGCAGGAAACCGCCATGGCTTGGCAAGGACCTAGTGGTCAAACTGCGGGAAAAGAAGGAAAAGTACAGGCAGTGGAAGCAGGGACAGGTGGCCAGGGAGGAATACAGGGATGTGGTCAGAGGTGCAGGGATGGGATCAGGAAAGCCAAGGTGCAGATGGAATTAAGCGAGGGATGTAAAAAACAAGAAGGCCCTTTTTTAGGTCACAAGAGACAAGCACAGGAGAGTGCATCCCCTCTGACAAATGAAAAGGAAGAACTGGTCTCCTCAGACGTGGAGAAGGCTGAGGTGCTTAATGAGTTCTTTGCCTTGGTCTTCACTGGCAGGCAGGCTTCCCACGCCTGTCATGCTCCTGAACTTCTAAGCGGTGGTTGGGGGAGCAAAATCCCTCTTGCTGTAAGAGCAGAGCAAGTCTGAGACCACTTCGTGGGGCTGAATGTGTGCAAGTCTATGGATCCGGATGACATGCATCCCACGGTCCTGAAGGAGCTGGCTGATGTGGTTGCTGAGCCACTCTCCATCATATCTGAAAAGTCGTGGCTGTCAAGCGAAATCCCCAGTGACTGGATAAAGGGAAACATCAATCCCATTTTTAAGAAAGGGAGAAAGGAAGACCTGGGGAACTACAGACTGGTGAGCCTCACCTCTGTGCCTGGGAAGACCATGGAACAGATCC